>JYFJ02006713.1:0-18391 GCA_000934665.2 Catajapyx aquilonaris | reverse complement strand
GTTGCGGTTTCATTGAGCAGTTATTGCGAGTTGACAAGGACACAAATGAGAGAAGCGAAATATCAACGTCAACCTGTTTGCAGTGTTGCTAAACACCTGGGAAGGGCGAAAATTATAAATATGCGACCGACTGAGCCACGAAGACTGTTTATAATTTCTCCTGCCGAATGAACCCCATTGTCACCGAGCAGGTTTGCCGGGCACCTATCTCGAAAACGCTTGGCTAATGCGACTTTTTACTTTCCCCAATGAATTTCTGGCCTACGATTTACCCCTAGTGTCATTTTCGGGCCGATTGGCCGATGGCCCTACAGACACTTCCCTTGTTAGTCACACAGAATTACATTTAGTATTACTTTGAACGACATTTACATTTCTTATCAATGTAGTACTTTTTGCAACTGCGACTTGCGAATCCCTGCTCCCTCGAACTTTCCACTACCTTTTAATTTTCAGGAGGGAGGACAAACTTCCTGCAGTGATGGACAAGTTGTTGTTTTGAAACAGATAGCACTTTTCACGCGGCCTTTTAAGGGGCATTTGTTGCGTTTAGGCATAAGCATGTTATCACATGCTGTGGAGAGACAGGCAATGAAGGTGCTGCCACCTCTAACTCTACCAATTGGGCACGAAACAAGGCATTTTAGAGAGGCTGTATGCTCGCAATGAGTTCACACCTGCTGATTCCAATTTTATAGATCTGAACGAAGTTCCTTCCACCAGTTCTGTATCTCTTCGATCGGCTTCAGCTCTAAGTTCAGGTATTAAGCAGGGATTCATAAGTTGCAGTTGCAAAAAGTACTGCACTGATAAGAAATGTAAATGTCGATCAAGCAATATTAAGTGCAATTCTAAGTGTCATCCGAACAGTGCCTGCAAAAACCTATAAGACTAATAATTGAAGGATAGGAGTTCCTGGAAGAAGGTAGTAATAATGGTTATAAATATTTGGAGGTAACACCGTTCTTGGAAATGATGTACTAGTAATAATGGTAATAAATATTTGGAGGTAATAGTTCCTGGAAAATAAACAGCAGCATCAAATGTTAAGTATTTCAACCATTTGCCAAACAACAATAGGGTGATTTATTTCCAGCTTCTACACATGGCACAGTGGGAAATAGGAAACTGCCACAACCAGTTATGGGCGACTTCTAAACCAGCCATCCCGACACGAAATTGGCGTCCTGACGTGCAAGTTTCGCCCAGGAAAGCGTTCTGGCCTTCAAAAGAGCATTTCGGGCTCTGGGCGTTTCATTAAACCGTCCATTCTGCAGAATGGATGGTTTGAGAAAGGAGCATTCTGCAGAATGGACGGTTTAAAGCAGTTTAAAACATCCATTCTGCAGAATGCTCCATGTCAAACCGTCCATTCTGCAGAATGGATGGCTGGAAAATGAGCATTCTGCAGAATGGACGGTTTGGCACAGATCATTCTGCAGAATGGACGGTTTTTTCGCGCAATGGCCGTTTTCGGGGTTTGAGCCTAACATATATACTTTTTAAAATGGCAAAGTTCATTGTAATTATCATTTTAATGCATTTTAATTCCTTTGGGGTCCTAAAAAACCCCACGTCACGGTTCCAGGGTTAATGGGGTTGTTTGAGTGATGTAGTAACACAAACAGCACTTACGGCGAGAAGCAGTGACAAATTGTAGGGTTTTGTATGTCCTCATGTAACATATTCCCTGCTCAACCTCTCCGATGGACATGCACGGCATGAGACGGAGCTTGAATGGAACTTCTATTTGGTATGCATTTCATACTTTTAGTCCCAATAGGTGCTTCACAGTCACTGCGCAAAGCTAGCCATAATTGCCATAAGGCTCCACGAGATTCCGTATTCCCGCCACCCTCTTGCCATAAATCACGTGATCCCCCCCCTCCTAGATGTTGGGTCCACTTCTGCGCTTGCTTGTAAACGGGAGGGGAACACGGTTGAAGGTCTGGGTCAACCTACGTTGGTAGTCCTCAAGGCATGTTACCATGTTACCTGATTGCTAAGCAACACTGGAATAAACAAAGGTCCAAGCAACCCATGAGTTTGTTGACACTAGTTCATTCGCAGTTCCACTCCAGTCAAGTGTAGACGTGTTTGGAACGAGTGCGTTCATTTGTAGTTTACACATACCTTGGACCGTAAATAAATATGGTGAAGACACCCCCAGTGGACAACCGTGTGGACGGTTACAGCCTCTTTGAAGCTTCTGTGATAGAGCGAGTGGAACTACGAGGCCCCCAGGTGGACTCGGAGGGAAAAGTAGACGCTGTGAGGAGAGCCATGGAGGGCTGGAGGAACATGGAGAGGGATCTGAAGGGCGCGTGGCAGAGACAGGCTGACATCAGTTTGTCGATGGTGGAGACCCAAAGAGCAGTCTGGGAGACCACCACCCGCAGCAGGGGACACCCCATGAACCCAGGATTTGTACTCTACTACGTGGATGTCAGGCCGGTCAGTGCATTGGTATCATATATGCTGTCACTACCAGTGGCATGTCACAGCAGGCAATTCCATTACTGTTAGAAGTTGTTTAGGAAACTGATCAGTGTCACTAGGGTATATACCCTAGTGACACTGATCAGTTTCCTAAACATCTGATATCACTTCTGCCAGCACATGCTGACACACTTTTCACTACAGACCATCTCGTCGCAGTTCCCAAAGGGAAATCCTGATGAGTGGATTGCCGTTGCCCTGCAGAGGTGGGACAAGCTTCCTGCATGTCGTGTTGCAGAATACAAGAATGAAGCTCAGGCACACCCAGAATACTTCGTTGCCCCGACTGGCTCCGAAAAGGTAAGAAGCCAACTCATGCTTGTATTCCGACAGAGTGTATACTATCTGGCACATGCCATTTGCAGGAAATATACAAACGGTTGTGCAAGACATCATTTGACATCCTGGACAACAAACACAGTGTTGCTGGCCAGAAGAGGAGGCTGAAACTCAGGGAAGTGGCCAGGAACGAGGAGAGGCAGCCCAAAGCTGTTCCCAAGAAGGCCTCAAAGGTGTCCGAGAAGACCCAGGATCATCCACGAACATAGAAGAGGAGGTGAAAACCTTGGCAGCGCATTTTCAAGTGATGGTGGCTCACTGGCGCACACTGCCAAGGATGAGAATCCTAAGGACAATTTTGGCATGCAATCCGATGATATGACTTTACTTGTTTACCAAAATGTGTGGCTACCGTTTTAGGACAGAAAGACCAATTGAATTGAAATTACAATAAAAATCTAACTGTAATTCTTGAGTGTAACTTTCAAACTAAGGAGGCATATCATATCCATTATTTTGAGGTTTACATTATTATTCTGTGTATGTGCGCAGTTATGTGACCCAAATCACTGCAGCCCTATCCAAAAGACAAGAGGCTGGTTTTTCATCCTACTGCGAGTCATCCGTAGGCTACTCCATGACAGATCGACCCAAAAAAATTCCAGATGTTTCACCTATTCAGAAATTTACTAAATTTAACACACGTGTTTATATGGGCACAAGTAGTACGTAGGAATATTTAACTACTACTACTACTACTACTACTACTACTACTACACTACTACTACACTACTACTACTACTACTACTACAGTACTACACTACAACAACTACTACTACAGTACTACTCCTACTACTACTTCCTCTTGTACTACTCCTACTACTACTTCCTCTTGTACTACTCCTACTACTACTTCCTCTTGTACTACTACTACTACTGCTATTACTATATACTATACTGCAGTATTTTCGACCTGCCAAAGATGAGTAGGGTGATTTTGACCGACAAGGCCAGAGAAATCAGAGCTTCTCGTCATTACTTATTAACACACAAGTCAGCTAAAAAAATTTATTAAACATTTATCAATTTATCAACCAGCCCAAATAAGGCTCAAGATGTGACATAAGTGTACAGTGGCCTTATTGGCTAAATAACCCTCGGACGGTGACGTGGGTACTTTTTGTGGCCAACGACACTTTTTTTTTGCTATAACTTGGAAAATTTAGGACATTCGAGATTCATCTTTTAGAACATTTTCGTTTGACTATTTCTGTATTGAATGACGTTTAGTTTAAATTATTGAGCAAATAGCACGACCAGGAAAAAATTAATTGGGCGGCAATGCGTAGTTGGGGCCCGACCAAGATCCTGTCTGGCTGCTCCTGGTGGCATCCCAGGCCGCCAAGGGGTGGAATCACCCTACCCCCGGGAGTTGGGCCCGACTGATTTTCTTTCCGACGCGACGGGCACACGACTTCCCTTTTAATTTTTCTTTGGTATGTTATGCAAAATATCTAGCCCCGAGAGGGCAAAGTAATAAAAAAATAATGATATTAACAGAATATTTTTTTAAATCAGATAGAAGAAGGGTTAAAAAGACATGGTTTCACATTTGAATTTATTGCCCCTCTTCTCGCAACTGTAGCCTGAATTGGCTTACAAGCTTTGCGCCCCCCCCCCCCCCGAAAAATTTCTGCCTCCCACCCTAGTCAGTCGGCAGATTCATTACAAGCATTGTCTTCTTGGCAGTCAATACACGTTATTTGTTTCTTGGAATGTCCCGGACACACAAATGTTGCACAGTGAACACTGCATTCGGCTTCTTTTGTCTTCTTTGCGCGGGCAGACGAAACATCGTTTCTGGGCCTTCTTCGTTGGAGGAGGATTCTCCTGCATATCGGGGGAGCTACATTTCTGCCAGTGTCCTGCAATCTTCTTCTAGTTTCTCTGGGCAGGTGACCATCATTCATTCGGAACAGCTGGTGGTCTTTTACAAGCTCTCTGGCCAAAGTTTTTAGAAATTTACGTATTTGAGTTTTCCAACCCAGTATTACAGCTAAACAATATGTAAGCTTTGATTGCTGAAATATTCAGGAGGTGACAAAAGACTGCCATCGGCCATCGCCGTGCGCATCTGGAGACTGTAAAATGTGCCGTCATCTTATCCACCACATCAACTCCTCCTTTGGTTCTGTTATAGAAAGTAAATCATCTCCAGTGTTCTTTTATCACCCGAGTCCGGATCAATCCGTGTGGCAGAATGCATACTGGACTATAAAATATCTGACTTGGATTTTTAGGCACGTGAGAAACCATTGCGAGAGGGCCAGAAAAACCAAAAGATTCTGTGACTGGTCTTGACTTATGTGGTTGAAATTCGGGCGGGATTTCTCGTTTAGTTTTCTTCAGTGTCCCCACAAGTGTCAATCTCACATTTATCAGAGGTTTTGCCAGAGGAATGCTAGTATACCAATTATCCGTCGTTATGTTTCTTCCTGACCGAGCCAGTGAGGCCCCTGGCACTATAGACGCTGCGCCACATCTGAAGCGGAGTTGCTCAGCATCTACAAATTGTTTATGTTTGAAAACATAATGTAAATACTGTATCACAACAATAGTTCCAACACAACACCAAGCAGCACCATTAAACCTTCATAAACAAAAAGTAACATCTTAAATAAAATCAAAAGAGAGAGAAACAATAGGTCTATTAGTAGTAATAACCAAACTGCACCACAAAAATGTCAAAATCCAGCCACCAGCAACCCATTACAAATTTACAACTATAACACAAAAACCCAACATCATAACGTCATTTTCCAAAATGAAGTGCCCTATAATCTTCCTCGGTCACATGCATAACTCGGGGATAACTGTCCTGTCCACCACTGACAAACATAAAAGCCTGCTCATTCTTCTCAAGAAACAATTACAAATGTCTTCCAAGAATATGGTGTGTTCTACATGAACACAAGAGAGGCTATCTCACATTATAGGTTTTCATTTGCTATGTGCGATGCAGAATGAGCCAACCCCACAACAGACACTGCAGGATGACAACTGTATAGCCACCAACTGCAGTGGTCTTGAGTATAGTAATGGGTTTCTCTGGCATAATATGCTTGCACAGTTTCACACATAACAGAACAAGTAAATAAGGTTAATCCATAAGCAAGGGATAAAGCGCCTAAACATTTTGGTTATTTACAAAAACAGGGAGCTAGGGTAAACCGAATGTGCAAGCTCGCATATGTCGTAAGTACTGTATACTTGCAAATGAATGATGTGTGACTCTATGTGTACATACCACTTTCAGTGTAAACGGTGCATATTATAGTGAGTGGATGTGTTTCCCATTTAACCACTCTCATACGTCGCATCTCTTCCGAATAGGACAAACACCACCAGTGTGAACACGTGCGTGAGCAATCTCGATAAAAAAATATTTGCGAATAAACTTTAAATTGTGCCTGTATGGACACAGCAAGAAGTGGAAGTGTATATGAGGCTACGTAGCATACGTGACGGAATGTTCTGATAGTTCACTTGCTGAAAATATCAGGCCACCTTCATTAGAGCACATGCTATTGGACACATTCATTGAGAGGCTTCAAATTAGGGTTCTCTTGGCCTCCTTGTGCAAAGTGGAAGCTGAGCGAGAGCTTTAGTCCAGTCCCTAAAATGATGTTAGGGCTGAGGTTCCAATTTCCTTTTCGGAAATGAAGTCTCCCCTTCAAAGGCAGGGGTCGGAACCTGTGGTAGTCAGAAGGGACAGCTCGGAGGTGGAAAATGAGTTGTGGGTGGGAGTGGACTTTAGTGGGAAGTGCAGCATGGGGGCTTACTTCATCAGCCACCCACAATAATTAATGTCAGAATGATACATTTCAGACCCAGCTGGGTCTTTAGACAATATGGTAAGAGATTCAGAGTTCTATATCGCCCTCGTTTTCGCACAGAATATATTGGTTGCTCATCTATCTATGAAGTGTTCAGGTTGGTCACAGTATACAAATTAATGGTATATGGAATATTTCTTGGGAGAATCTCGAGGGAGTGGGAAAAACCCGCGACGGGATCTACGTACATAGCTGGTGATTTCATATCTTAAATCTTAATAGATTGCATAGGTATTCAGTCGGACCTCCGTATCGTCGGATTCAACCAACCACAAATCGAAAAAATTTGAAAATATTCGAAAAAATTCCAGACAGTTCCAAAATTTCTTGTAAGTTACTATATATATTTTTTTTACGTTACCCCGTGCTAGGGCCATGGGCCCTTATAGGGGGGTGGATTACCACCATTTTCCTTCAATTTTCTTATTATTTTCTTCTAACACCGGTGCAAGGATGAAAGGACAAGAGGTAAGGATAGGGATTTTCGGGGAGGGAACATGGGTGCAAGTGCACGTCTGAAAACGGGTCATGTGCTGTTCCCCAGGAGGTTAGGTTGCCAGACACCTCCTTGGTGCAGGTCAGAGACCCTCCTGACGCAGGTGAAAGGAAAGTTCCCCAGGCGGGGATCGAACCTGGGGCCTTTAACACAGCAAGCCGAGACGTTACCATCACGGCCACCACACCTCCCCAAGTTACTATATATTGTTACATCACTTTGTTTCATAGCTTTATGGTTGTCAATATTCATCACCTACATAACAATCATTTCATTATTCATCTCATTCAATCTGAAATCTGGCTTCTCTTTCAGGTCATTAAAAGCGATCAATCTGTAAGTGTTGAATGAAAGTAAATGTTGCGTGTGGGTTGTATACTATGTAGTTAGGTCTACACTGGCTGCGTCTGCATTGGAAATATACTGTACATACATTTTTCTTCTCATTATTCCTTGGGAAAAAACACAAAAGCTATTCACACTGGATTTACATTGTACAGTAAAACCTGTCTGTTGGACACTGATGGTTCAAAGAAAATTGTCCAACATAGGGAGGTGTCCATCATATTAGGACTTAAATCTCTCGGGCTTCATAGTGCAGCACAGTAATGTGCAAGTACTGTACAGTAATCATCCAGTAATCACGTTTCATTTTTTTTGAAAGTTGATTATACTGGTTCATAAATCGGTAACAATTGACTGGTTTAGGGCCGGTTTCACCGAGCTTGGTATATGATAAAACCAGGTTTCTTTAGGAAAATCCATACAAATAGATAGGGATTTTGCTACAGAACCGTGGTTTTATCATATACTGAGCTCGGTGAAACCGGCCCTTAATCAGAGAACTCATCCTCATAGGTCATTTACTGCGCCGGGGACACTGGGAGTACACCTACAGTGCATACAACCATTGTGTCAGATAATACATGGGGTTAATCAGAGTACGATTTTTATCATTAGAGAAAAACATACCATGTGTTACGTATGGTGACAAATGAACCTTGCACCGTAAAATAATGCGTACACGTCGTAATGACAGGCATTTGTATAGCGAATGATCCCTGCCACTGCCACGGGTGAGATCTCATCGAGATAATGCCGATAATGCCGTTAATGCCGTTAAAAGGGTCCCAATGCAAGCAGCGAATGATCTCACTGCACCTGTAATATCACTGTAATCATCAATGTAATATCCCATTGCTGCTCCCCTTATCCTGAAGATGACTTGGACTAATGTCCAAATGGAACATTTTACATCACGACTACTCCTCACGCCACTATCACCCTCATATAATATAGTAATTCCCATGAACTACTCATTTTATTCAGCCTTCTCTCAGTGACTGTACAGATGACTATTTTCTTCATCACAATTACTCCAAGTGCAATTGCTGTAGTATTACAAGTGATTCTCATGATACTGTGAAAAATAGATTGGAATTAATTATTTTACAATTAAGTTTAATTCAATAAAACATTGATTTTGGACTCAAATCCTGATTTTGAAAAATCCCAATCAAATTCCAGTAGGTGGGAATAACAATAGTGTATCCTTACATGATTGTATTGAGGGTATATTTAATTATTATACCAATCATGGACGGCGATGACACGGAAAAATAAGTAAATATGCTACAGCTACTCCAACAAATAAGTAATATTATAATGTAATACACTTATTTCAAGCATATCGCATGACCTTCACATGAACACACAATAACATAGCTTCTTTTTGTGCAGAATTGGTACAACTTCAAGCAAACCTCTCAAACGCGTGTTGGGTGTTGACGAAATGAAGGCAACAACAGAGCACCGAAATATATTACGACGGTAGACTGACACTGGGATGTGACCTTTACACTTTGTGACGTAGCGGCGAACTCAATCAGCAAAGAAATGCGCTACATACCTTCTAAGGTCATACAAATGCAAGCCATCTAATTGTACTGTATAACAAATAGACTTATACTGCAAACATTTAAAATTATTTTTTCTGCTAACTAAAAGAGTAACTGAATATGTATACACGTAGCTTATAAACTCAGCTATTTTAATGCGCCATTCACATTTTGGTGCAACATTCACACTTTTTAGGAATTGTACATTGCCATAGCACCCTATTAGCAAGGCTAGGACATTTACAATCAACCGCGTCCCAAGCCGTTGCGTTGCCTTCAATAAGCGCGGTAGACTCGAAAGAATCGATGATCCAACTAAAATCAACTATCTTTAGGCCATATAGGTTGGTCACGACAGGAAAATCAGGAGCATGATTTTCTGCCAGGCAGTTTGATAGTCAAGTTAAGCAGTCATTATATCTCTGGGGTTGTCCAGATATGACTGAGTATTACTGCCGCAATGGAAGAATAGAAATATGTCTTCCACTGTTCTGGCTAGTATTTAAAGCTTAATGAGTATATCATCGAAGGAAATGTTCTAAGTTTAAGTTGTCGTCAAGAGCAGACATGAACAGGAAAGTAATTACATAGAATAGAACGACTGAAATAGTCGGTGTACGGTATCATTCAGGGCTCATTCCTATGTCAATGGCGCCATGGACCCGGAACAGCTGATTGCAATATCAAAAAAGTCAGAAACCTTGAGAGAATTGCATGATGCAGTGATGCACCATGATCAGCATGTCTTACATAACAAAGTTTTCCCGTATTTCTCGTTCAAATCTGTACTAATATTCAATATTGTAATATTATATTCAGAATTTATGGGCAACAAAGGAGGGTCAAAATGTCAGCAGGCTGACTAGAAACAACATGGCTGTGTCCAGCATTAAAAATGATGCTACAATTTACGAGTATAGCATGCACACTTGGCCATTGTATGATGCCACCTTAGCAGCAAGAGTAAATGGGTATTAAACAGCACTTGCCATAATTCGTAACAGCTTGGCACGTTAGTGTAGGAATTCCAAAAATCTCATGTGGAACTTCAACTTTCGAGTTTAGATAAGTTGTTCCTGACCATCGAGGCCTGATTGAGGTGTTCAGCTAGACGGAAAAGCGTGACACAAGCCAGTGACCCTGCAAAAAGACGACATCCGCGTTATGATGAGTATTTACGAGTGTGAGATTGACCTATCTGCTTGCCATCGGCCCACTATATCTCGCCCTTCTTGTACCTCACAGTGGTGAACAGGTTGACTCACCTTCCTACAACACCCCGTGGTCTCCTTCAGACTATTGAAACATTGAATTCGCTGTGATACATGATGTAATAAAGGATCATTAATTTCCCTTTCGATGATGTTATTAGACGCATAAAGTCAAATATGTTGAGCAACTGTCATCACTCTTTAGAACACCTTTCGAATGCACACGAATCAGAAGAAAAAATAATCACGATCGTAGTTTTCGCACAAAACAACTACACGAAGGCGACCTACTGTTAGTACACAAACCACATTGTCCAACAGGCCTCAGTGGTAAACTCAACAAGGAATGGGATGGTCCATACCGTATCATTAGCAGGAAAAGTCAGCATCAAACAACATTCCAGAAGGGATGACAGTGTCTGAAAGGAACCAGACGACAATCCAGTCCAGGGCGTGAAGAACAAGAGCAGTAGAATGCAAACTTTGTCTAACATCTTTACGCTCCTTCAGTCATGGTGAAACACCTTTTTAATCCTTCCTGGTCCTCATCATTTACTCTCATCATCCATGAACGTGGTTGGATTCCAGTGTTTCAAATGTGAAACAAATGGTCTTGACAAGTCAGAGTATCATACAAGTCGCCTCACTTGGGTGGTCATACCAGTGGCTTTGAAAATCTGGTATATGCTAGTGCACCACTGAAATTTTGGTGCAACATGCACACCTTTCACGAATTGCACTATCCATCAAAACAATACTTGATGCAATATAGAGCCCGTTAACTCCATATCACCCACAAACAATGAGATGATTAAGCTAAAACACAGCCCAACTCATGTGTCATGCCATGTAAGAAACGGATATGGCAGAATATCAACGACGCCATTTTGCGTGAATGCCTCGGTCGCACTGCCAAATATCTATCGCAATATCAGTGAAGACTTAACAATGTCAAAATACAAATAATGGAACTGAATATGTCGTCTGAGGATATACCCGAACATCGATTTGGCAACTCAAACTTCTACCCTGCGCAGCGGTAGCCTACTATGCCTAGAAATTACAAACAAGGCTTCTTGTACGACCTTCAGAAACACATGAACAAGACGTCGGACCCCTGTTGGCAGCAGTATGCAGACATGCATCTCATCTTATGACATTTTACACCGAAAAATAGAAAACCCGATTCGTTGAACACTCGAAAGAGATGCTGTGCCCGGCCGAGATGTAGGCCCTACATTATACGGTTTACGGAATGTGGATCATAATCCTGCGTAAAATTCTGGTTGATCTTACTAGCAATATTGACATACGAAATTCTACGAAGCCCCTTAGGCTGACCAAACGCAGATTTGACGAAGGCAGCTTGCGTATTGGTGACACTGGGAGGATGAATTCGTCACAGAAACAGGATCAGAAAATCACTTGATTCCCTGCTTAGGGCATATATAACGTACAACATAAACAACGTGACTTCAGAGACAGAAATTGAACGCAGTACTTCTCAGCACATGGATTTTAGCTGGCCATCCCCAGCATGTCTTGTGTGCTAATCAACTAATTCACGACCCTTAGATGCAGACATCATCGAAAATAGAAACGCTTGTTTGTTTGTGTGTCTGTTTGTTTGTTGGTTGTGTCAAAGCAACTAAGGCTATTATCTGGCATTCATATAGTGGGTTTTTGGTAGTGGGAAGAAATGGGGGAACCCCGAGAAAACCCACGGACACAACAAGAACCCATCGCAACTCTTCCACATAAGTGTCCTCCGTCCGACCACGTGATCGAACTCGGGACCTTAGAGGTGGAAGGCTGCGGCGTTAACCACTACACCACAATGACAGTAGATACTCATGGTGGATTACCCCGAGTTAACAATACCCGTTATTATTATTATTAATGGATCATACTGGAACATGTGACAGGATTATGTAGAGTGCTTTACACAGTATTACACATCACAGACAAAGCCACCTACAAATGCCGGAATTAGACAATCTGATTGCATCACTTGAATATCGTCATACACTACTGATATTTTAGTCTGGCCCCTTCCATACATTCTGGGAATATGTATGCTGTCATGGAAGAACGTTGCAAATGATTTTTGGCAACTTTTCAGGAGACGTGTTTTTCTTCCGAGGATCCCATGCAAAGTGAATGCACTCTTGCTGGAATGTCCGGCTTTTTCTCGGCTAAATCAACGGATATAGCGTTTGGTGGACTGTATACGTTCGAACCAGCTGGTCATTTGCTACGTTTCTACAGTGTCAACTCAAAACAGCCAAAATGACACTTACAACGTTGTTCCATGCCCGCATTCATATGTCAATGGCGCCCAACTATCGACGGTCACCATGAAGACATACTACCACTATAACGAAGGAGGTGTGAGCTAGACATGTAGAGACTGCAAAATGCAAAGGTCAAAAGGCCGAGGCATTCACTGGTCTACGACATTAGAAATAAATAATGGACTATTCACGATATGAGAGTAAGGGCTCAGCTGCAATATGGTGATGTAATTTTAGAAAGCCGAAAAGCTGCCGAAAAGAATGCTTTGTAGTAAAGCACACAATTACAGATTGAATGCACAACGTGAGTGGCATATCCGACTCTACACCCAAGATCTCCCTGTAAAAGAAGAAAGCTGCCGGACGTGAAGAATTTGCGGAAACATTTGAGTGGTTAGGCCAGGGCATATATCATCATAATCATCATATGCATCTAAGATAGCATAATATCCCAAGTCCACCACCTACGACAATTTTTTTTCCAGAAGGACAATAATGCTAGGTCCTTCCTAAGTAGTGCATTGGATTATAAGGCACACTGAATACACTTTACAGTATGGTACAATGAAAGGACACAAAAAGGTGCATCAGACTGGGGAAATAGCTGCAATTGTATATTCCAACCTTTTTCTAAAAACTGGCTGATCGAGATTGACGACCTACCTCCATTGCTTGCAATTATCGAACAAAGACTGAAGGAAGAGATACTAGACAGGTTACAAGCTACCAAGACGAGATACGTATTCTATAAAGAGATCAAGCACGAATTTGCCATGGAGGACTTTTTTAGTATTGATCTACCACTGTCTCACATTAGACTAATCATAAAAAGAAACTCCTCGATCAGCTGACCATGAAAATCGATCCAGAGGTACTATGCGACTGGTGCAACTGGGAAGTCAACCAAACAATGTTCCATATAATCTATAAATGTTTCCTTTTCAATACACCCAGACGCAGGCATATCCAAGACATACCCCACTATCCTCAGGACAATATGTTACAGTTATTTGTAAAGTTACACAAGAGCGATGTATATCTATAACCCAGTATACGAAAAGGGTGCTGCCTGCCTACACACCAGCCTTTGGGGACCAGGCTGACAAGACACATCAATGAAGTTATGAACTGACTAGAGGGGAAAACATTTTAATAATGGTTTATTCAAAAATTTATAACATCTGACCTCTGACCTCTGAGCACAGCCATTTTAGCTGCACCACATTGTAATGCATATGCATATGACTGTATAAGGAGCTATAATGTGACCATCTATAAAAATTTACTAAGCCTATAAATGAAGGTATATGAAAATGGGTCACTTCAGTCAATTTTCCAATAAATTCAGACCTGCAAAATTTCAGATAAATGCAAATTTTTTGATTTACGGCCTATAAAAAGCGGGAGGCTCTCATGACAGAGAAGAACCAAAGACTAGCTGCCACCACCTGCCACCTGCCACCTTGACCGCTAGAGACAATTAACTTCCGGACCACCCATCTTGCAGTGGCATTGTAAATAGAGGCAACTGTTTATAACATGAAGGATTCGTGAAAATTTGTTTTCAGCATCATAAATCAGTAAGAACTATTGAAGAGCTGCATCTCGCCCCCTTCCTCCCAATAAAATCGGTGGTAGCATCAGGACATATCCGGATAACACATCGCGCCACTTTGATTTGTAACTTTTTTACATTGAATATGAAATCAGAGCCCTCTAAAGCCGCCGTAAACTATTTTGACGCTAATACTGTATATCTGTCCAATTCTCTGCACATGCTGTCTGCCATATTGGATCAACCATTTTGATTTTTGAATTTCTGACATCGGATCTGAAATCAGCGCCATTGAAAACCATTACATAAAAATTTCTGCATTATTGGGCGTGGATTTGCTTATTATCTGAGCCGAGATCGGAGGGAGCACGCTCGGCGGCAGGAAAATGGCTTGGTTCGTTACCGTCCAAATAAATACATGGAGGTATGGAATTGGGCTGAATCTTTGCACACTGCTGTATTACGCGACTCCCACAGAGGTTTCCAAGTTTGACGCTCCAAATCATTAGCATAAGGTGTGTACAGGAATTTTTTGTAATTTTTGGTAACGAACCAAAGCTTTCGGATGACTCTGGTTAGTTACTGAAACTGAAGCACACAAAGATCACCCTCCGACAATTTAAGCACACCAATCGAAAGAGGACATCAAGCTGCATCCAACAGACACACTTGAGAAGTGATCGAATGAATGGCAATGCCTTGGGCATGGGCAATGCTTACAGAGGCGCCAAAAGCCGCGCGTGTCCCAGACACCAAAAGGCCTTTGGCGCGCACAGTTGAACGTATGAGCAGCTGGTGCCAAAGAACAGCAACACTGGCCAATTTTAAGGTTGGCAATGTTTAGTAGAGATGTTGAGCATCCGATTGGTGTGATCAAATGCTGTATTCAACGAAAAAAATAATCGTCGCTTCATGTCCGCTCTATCGCAAAAATGCCGCATACTAATTAGAGGCGCAAGATACTATTTTAATGCTCTCCTGAAAAATTGCATCTCATGGACTTGGGAGGTGTGACATCTTGGCTTTTCATTTGCAATGAACTATTTATGCAGCCAATAATTCTATTTACACCTATTGCAGTCTAGAATATTCACTCGCACTGCCATTTGAACTACAATTGAAGAGCACAGGGGAAAAAGGGGGAATGTCACACAAAAAACTGATGTCCACGAAAAATCGAAGAAACTGCTTTATTTCTTCACGTGTATAAGGAATAATAGGGATATCTTCACGTCCTTATATGCAACTGTCCCCCTTGTACCCATGGAAAGCCTCCAGGTATAAGTGTCACCTATGCTACTATTGTACTGTGCACTTGGCAGGAACCCCAACGGAATTGGACATTCCCCGTTTTTCCCCTGTGCTCTTCACTTGATTTCTTTTCTTTTTTATTTGCTTCATATGAAGATTATGACGTAATATCTTGTGATGAGCAATTAATTCTTGCAGAAATAAATTATCACACCTTACGTGTAATGTTTCCATGTACACATCTTATCAATTGGGCAATACTTGTGAAAATGTGCTTTGTATCATTATAGTGATATATTTTCTTTCAATTAATAGACAAGTGGCATTGATGTGATAATGTCACACGTTGCATGCATTGAAGACCTTAATCTAATACATATTTCTCGACGTATGTCTGTCTTTCTGTCTTTTGTGACCTAAACAGATCCATACGGAGGCCTCCACATATGCCCCAGGGGTATCACTAGGGGTAGTTTTTTACCGGGAAGGTTCTTAGCACATTGGACTTGACCTCCGAGGTCATCCTTGGCCACAGGAGGCGAAAAGGACTTTGGAACACTCTTCTAATAATGAGCAATAGGCTGTAAACATCACCTGTCTTGGATTACCGACTTACCGGGGCAACCACTGAATGCCCAAGGCCATGAATAGCCCCCACCCCACTGCCCCCCCCCCCTCCCACCATCCCCGTTCCGTAATAATNCCCCCCTCCCACCATCCCCGTTCCGTAATAATCAACCATATTTCATTACATTACAAACACAACAAAAAAAAAACGTTCCCACGGCAACGACGTTCCATCGCGGTCAACAAGCAGTTCCATAATGTCCAGCGGCGCATTAGCAAAAAAACAAAAAAACCGGTAACAATGAAGCCCTTGGCGACGACCTAAACAAACTCGCTTATGTATGGGCAGCATATGGGGATTCGACATGTCTACGCTTCTGCGGCCGTACGGGCGCAAAAATGGAGCAATGGACACAGAAATTACACCTAAAAATAGGACATGATCTGGCGCAGGGCACGTTCGTCGTCATTTTACCATTTTCGGCCTAGAAGTGACCTTTTCATCGAGTCGAAGTGAAAGGAAAATGTCGTTCCCCAAAAGCCCATTTGAATAACATGCGGCAGGAAACGCGACGAAGTCGGGAACGCTTCTGCGCCCATATGTCCACAATTTTAATGCAATCATATCGAGTATGGTACCATATAGTAAAGGCCAAACCCGGCCAAACCTGGCCAAACCTTTGCGCAGGGCACCTTCTTTGTGATTTTTCCGATTAACGGTGCGTTTCGCAACAAAAATTTAAAATTCCCTCAAAAATGCACCTACCGTATTTTTACTAATGCGCAGCCTTAACCTTAACGTGGTGGTGGGCCTTGAGTTCTCCAGCGACCCCATAGCTGCCTGCTGGCACAGTCATCCAGGCCAGATTGGCCATTTTGGGGTTGGGGAATGACTAAGAGAGGTGCCGGTCTTTCAATGCTATCCTACATTTACTGCACAACCTTCAATTTTTCATTATAAACTTTTGCTGGATTTTTAAGGCGTATTGTGTACTCTCTCTCTTACAATCTGACATCCGCAGTTTGGTGTTTGGACTTCATGCAAATGCAATATGCTCCATGTAACAGGTATGCCAACATTGTATAGCCATAATTACTTCAAAGGTTACTACCAAATCAATGACTTACACCTACATGGAAAAGTATTTCATAACCCGAGCAACGCCGGGTATCCTGCTAGTCTAATACATACCCACCAAAAACCTTTCTGTAAAAAAAGGCCAAGTTCTCCTGAGTGCTTGGCCGTCAAAAGTGGTGAGATCTGAAATACGGCCAAGTTCAACGTCGTTGTCAATTACTGGCATTGTCAACGTCTTCAACCTAAACCACTAACTTTGTTTCTCCAGGTCGACCTTAAGTTTAATCATCAAAAAATTTTAATGGAATTTCTCTTGCTGTAACTTGGCCATTGCTCATGTCCGAGGTATTGTTGAATTCTATAACTGTTTCAATGCTTTAAGAGCAATGGCCAAGTTACAGCAAGAGAAATTCCATTAAATTTTTTTGATGATTAAACGCCCTTAAGGTCGACCTGGAGAAACAAAGTTAGTGGTTTAGGTTGAAGAAGTTGAGAATGCCAGTAATTGACAACGACGTTGAACTTGGCCGTATTTCAGATCTCACCACTTTTGACGGCCAAGCACTCAGGAGAACTTGGCCTTTTTTTACAGAAAGGTTTTTGGTGGGATCTCACCTCTTTTTGTAGTCAGGAGTGTAGGATAATTATAAGAAATCTCGGGGAGCCCCCTACGGTTGGGCGTGGAACTATCAATGGTCCGTTAAATATTCCAAATAAGGCAATGAATAACTTAGAGCAAAATGTGTAGGTTATATACGAAAGTATGTAAAACTCTATCTTTTCCGCTGAATAGGCATGATTTTCTTCTGCTTTCTCATATTACGCTTCCTTTTTTTCTGTTCTGGTTGTGCGAATTGGACATCTGCTACACCTGATCGCATAGCCCATTCGCGATCCTCTACCACTTCTGTCGATGCCTTATTAGCCCTTTTGAGTATGGATAAGTCTGGTCGGTAAACAGATCTCAATCTATCGTACTCCAGAATAGCTGACTCTTGAGCCTTGATGTTAGTAAAGGAGGCATTGATGAGATGCACTCCGTTGAGACTTTTAACTCTGGAAAGAGCCACGAGAAGACAGAGGAACCCATATTGATGAGTGCATTAGTGAGACTCAGGCCTTGGCTCTGTCCTCTGTATGGTAATGGCGTACGCCACACAAATTGGGAATTGTTCCCTGTACACATAGGCTGTTGATGACCTCGAATTTTGTATTTGTATTATTTTGTATTTTAGGTGTTTAGGTATTTAGGTATTTGTAGTTGTATTTGTATGAAATATTTGTATTTGTATGAAATGCAATCGCAGCTTCAGTCAGTCAGGTAGCTAGCGGCACAGTGACGTAACCAGGAATCCAGTTGGGGGGGG
>JYFJ02006712.1:0-18376 GCA_000934665.2 Catajapyx aquilonaris | reverse complement strand
ATGACCCAGCGACGGATCTCTTCTGCCTGCGCACTCACTCATTCTATTTGTAAACAGTGGCAACAATGGAAGCGCTATCCATGGGCTGATGTTTGAATTGGCCCGCCGGACAGGGTTGCCAGGTAACGCACTACAACATAAGCAGCTTAGGCCGAATTTGTCAATAGCTGCGTGATAGCTGTTCGGACAAAAAAGTTGGACCACCCTGTATAGTCATAGTGTATAAGTTAATGTAATGTGTCATATAATAATGTGTAAATGGGTCCCTTTTATCATTTTTTTGCACTAGTATTTGTGAAAAAGATGAGTATGAAACTCATATTTTTTACAGGAACTAATGATATCTTAGTGCAAAAAAAAACTGAAATGGACACCTCAATAATTGGAACTTGCTGTATACATGGAGCCATAAATTGCAGGTCAATGTAAGCAAAGGTCTCATGCACTCCAAAAATACCAATGAACCAATAATAATGGTTGACATGAAATGCTTTATGAATCACATTCTGTTGGACTGCTCTAAGAACTGGGCATTTTCTTCAGCAAGAGTAGTATGGGAGGAGTTCATAATATTATGCATGTTCACTTTGAGTTGTTTCCATGTTGAACTGATTGTAATGTGACTCAGCGAGTTATAATGCTATTCTCTTTGTTGCAGGATGCACCTTCAGGATAAAATAGATTCCTTCTTTCCATACTCATCGTGGCGGAAGAAACAAAATCATGTTGGCAAGATTGATTTGGCATTTTTTCTCTTTTTCTTAAATTTGCTTTTATTAATTTACCACTGATTGTGAATTATTTGTTTGAGCTTTTTATTAATTTCATGAATAAATGAGATCTGGAAGAAGGAAACATGTTGTGTTTGATTTGATTGGGTAATAACTTGGTGATATTGTTGTTGTTGTTTGTTTGTTTGTTTGTTTTTATTATAATTATGTTATTATATAATTATATATATCCTCAAGATATATTATGTTATATAATTAATGTTGTAGTATTTACAGTCGATTTTTGATCGACATTTTGGATCGACATTTTGGAACCAAGATTGGCGCGGGGCCTTTATGGTCGGGTCGCCGAACTCTGACACAGTCGATTTTTCATGGTAGTACTTGACTATGATCCCAGAATTATGAACCTTGAGTCCCATTGTGATCATGTGATGACTAAGAGCCAGTTCCACCTTCTCATTAATGCTGAGCAATGCAAAGGAAATTTGAGCAGATCTTCGGTTCTTCCAGTTCATCCGAACTCTTGGGTCTAGGCCACATTCCAATGACCACCATTTGCTCAAGCAGAAAATGTTGGGGGAATCATAAGCAGTAGCCCACTCTTTCAGTGGTTGGAGCTTCTTTCCTTTTCTGGTAAATGGTTGGTTTATTGTCACTTTCATTACTTAGTCTTTTACGTGTGGCCCATGATCCACAAAATTTACAGGCCCCACTGAGGTCCAATTTTATCCGCCTATTCCTATCCAGTTTTATGCGAGTTGGTTACATCATTCACTGGAATTTTACACCTTTTTCTCGAAGAAGGGATGAGAGAGAAAAGTCAATTAGCAATGGCCTTGCTCTATGAAGCCTAGTGATATATATTTTTTAGAAAGTAAATGGTCAATCAAAAATTTCGAGGCTTTACAAGCGAGCTATTTATGATCGTTTAATTAAATATTTGGGAAAGTAATTGAAAGAAGAGCCAACAACTAACACATTACATGGAACATAACGATATAGAAAATCAGTCCTGGAAAAATGGTAATTTAACTAATACCGTATATGGAATATTTATACAGCATTACATGTTTCTAATTCAGGATGTTTCAAGTAATTGAGTATGAAAAGGAGCTGCTGGAGGTGTAGCAGTGGTCCACAGAGATTGGGTTACACCAAAAAATAAGGAAACAATAAACATAGCTGTGCTCGAGAATGAAGATGTAGACGAGAACACTTGGACAGTCCACAAAATAGCAAAGAATTTATACAGTACAGGTATCGACCATAATCAGCCGCTTTTTTTCAATATAATAGTGCCTTTGAGAACCTCATCCAAGTAGCAACAACAAAATAATTAGTGGCATGAAAATGGAACTGTGAAGTTCAAGCATTCCTGTTAAAGTTCAAGTCAATAAGGAGATTATATTCCAAATTGGATATAAAGAGTACAATAATAAATGCTGCATGACACTGTCCTTAAGCTAATCCAAATGCTGTAGGCCTATATATTAATGCCCCTTGACAACATAACATGTACGTACAGTACAGTACACAGGAATCAAGTTCGCATGAAGCATTTAATATTTTTAATTCCTGCTATGAATATTTTATATTGTTCAAGTCTAGTGAAGTATAGCGACATTTAAGTGATCTATGGATTGTTGGAACCATTTTGATCCATTTTAGACTATAATTATTATTGGCATTGGAGTAAATGATCCCACGTAAGCGTCATCCAGAAAACTGGACCTGTTTCGGAACGAGTTGAGTTTTCTTCATGTTATGTCAATGAACATGTGCCACAACTTGTACAGGGTGGGCGAAAAGTATCAGGGCTGAGGGCTCGTTTTGGTAAGGCGCCACTGAGAAGAAGTAACTTGTTCAAGTGGGAGAAAAAAGCATTCAGTATGTGAAATGTGAAAGAGGGGAAGCGTGAAAGACACTTCCCTTGCTAAATGCTTTTTTCTCCCACTTGAACAAGTTACTTCTTCTCAGTGGCGCCTTACCAAAACGAGCCCTGATATCCTGCATGATGTCCGTTAGGTTCTTTCCCGTATGAGGCCTCTCGTGGACCCACACAGTAGCCACAAGTCTCTCCTCCACAGTGAACCCGCTCGTATCCGCCATCTTGCACTGTTAACATTGTTAATTTATTGTGGGTGTTGTTGGGGGTCCCCAGATGTCTCCCCTCATCAAACAGTTCCGCCAGTGTCCAGAAGATGTTACACCAGCAAATCCGACACATTTTCCATGCACAGATTTGTTTTGCAGGCAAAAAAACCCAGGTGTCCTGGGACTTTTCGCCCACCCTGTACGTAGATTGTAAAGTGGAGTGTTTACCTTGCGTAAAGTGTACTGAATACATCTGTGTACAAACTAAATGGGAGAAATGGTAGGGGAGTTCAGGGAAATATGAATATTAATTTGAGTGTTTATTTCTTGTGGAGAACTGGAAAGCAATAAACAGACCAAGTGCTCAAAATATCCTTGCAATGGTCGGACAGTCAACTTAAATACGTCGTATGGCCATCACAGATTGTAATGTACCGTACGTACAATCAATCAGCTGGTGGCATTTCCCAGGGACAAAGCAAGACACACGTACAGAAACCAGGTGACAACGTTCGGCTTCGAGCACCTAGAATTGAGAGTAATTTGATGCTAATTCACATTATTTTATACAGAGGGAAAAGTGACCCACCTTGTGTCCTTCAATAATATGTATGCAAAGTTGCAAAGACAGGGTTGAAATTAAAGTTAAGAAATGCCTTTGGGGTCAGGCCTAATGGAAAATATCTCAGTCTACAGATAACGCTGTTTCACCTCTATGTGATCAAAAGTTTAAATGGCAGTAGAAAAGTACCATGGCGAGATTCCTGGGCGAAATGGGCCTGGGTGAAAAGCCCAGACCAGGACACATCGGAATCGTGTACAAGATAGCTGCACAGTGTGGGATGCCTTCAAGAATATTTCCCTTTTGGGTAAAGGGTACATTGTTGCTCTTTCCAACGTGGAATATACGTAGCCTACAGTCAGATCAGGAATCAGTGTGAGCTAAAAAATTTCACCCTGCCAGACCGACGGATCAGCGCAGTGTTGAATCGTAACAAATTCGCCACATCATCTGTTGCTGGTACCTCAGGACACGGCCAGAAGTGACACCCCCGGACACCCCACACTGCTGAGCCGAACACCGGAGGTGACGAAGAAAAGGCAAGTATGCCATTTTTTTTGTAAGTGGCAAGTGACATCACCATTGTTGCCATTACTAGGTAAGGCTCAACAACAATGATTTTTTTTTACGTTACCCCGTGCTAGGGCCATGGGCCCTTTTAGGGGGGTGGCATACCACCATTTGCTTCAATTTTCTATTTTTTTTTCTTCTTCACTCCGGTGCAAGGATGAAAGGACATGGGGAAGGGATAGGGAATTTTTGGGGAGGGAACATGGGTGCAATGTGCACGTCTGCAAACGGGTCATGTGCTGTTCCCCAGGAGGTTAGGTTGCCAGACACCTCCTTGGTGCAGGTCAGAGAACCTCCTGACGCAGGTGAAAGGAAAGTTCCCCAGGCGGGGATCGAACCTGGGACCTTTCACACAGCAAGCCGTGACGTTACCATCACGGCCACCACACCTCCCCAGCTCAACAACAATGATAAACAATGGCAACTCTGATAATGTTATTTGTCACTTAGGAAAATCAACTTCTGGAATTCCCCTATGGTGACCACCATGTTGGTCACTATCTCAAAGCGCGTTATGGGTATTTAAAAACTGCAAAACATTTGCCACTTTGAAGAATCAGATCTAGATTAATTTTTAACTATGTCAATAACTGAGGTATGTATCTTCAAAAGTTGCTCCTTATTGGGTTTTTGGCAGAGATTCACTTGTTAAGTCCAACTGATGGAAGTAAAATTCGACCAATGTGGTATTTTATAAGCAGTGTATTCCTTATATGTTCTTTCTCCAACATTCAGTGTGTACCCTGCCCATACTCACTTTCAAACATATCAAAATTCAAAAATGACCTGTATACATATGCATGCTCATCACCACCGTGTCTCCCGAGTCCGAGCCAGCACCTTCCTTCCCTCGCCGCTTTCCTGACTCACTCCAAAATGAAACAGCGGCTCTGCCTGACGTCCGTCTCTCCATTCCCTACCCATGGCCTCCACTGTTTCCTGCCTCTTGCTGTCCCGCCCCAAGGCAGAAACCGGGAGGATCTGGGTGCTCGACCCCCTGCACACTCTCCTGGAAATAACAAGACGGAAGAACATTGCGATTTATATACGTTAACAGAAATTTTAACATTTCAACGGATTTAAAATGAATATTATTGATTTCTCCCTGAGTCAGAACTAAACAGAAGCTCATGCACAGAATGCTTGTATTCTACTATTTTTGATTGTAGGATGATCGGGTGTGGGTACGAGTCCCTGGTGAACAGCTGCTGGGACTAGCCTTCGCCGCGCCGCCAGTGTGAAAGGTTTGGTCTCATGCGGCTAACGAAGAATTAAAAATCCGGAGGAAACGCCGGGGGGGGGGGGGAGGTGCATAGATTCTGCCGGATTCTATTGAGTGGGAGGGGCCTAGAAAGACACACACTCCTTTCTTACCAGGGATGTTGTCGGTTCTGTGGCATTTTCTTTGACCAGCGCCAGTAGAGGGTCATTCCTTTCCAGGCCTTCTGAGAATATTTTTAATACCCTCCTAGTTGCCGTGGAACCCATTACAGAGGCAAGGAAATGGGCTTCACCCCACAAGCCGTTGTTAATCGCCAAATCTAGGGCGTCTCTTTTGTCTCCCGAGAGCAACAACGTTTGAAAATTCTTCTTGATTTGATCACTAGTGGAAGCGGTTTTGGCTGCGTACTGCTGTAGATTGGCTGAAGACATATGTTTAACCATATCTCTTGCCTTGTGGCTAGATGCAGCCACATCACGGGAAGCAGGTGGGGGTGCTCGGGGTCGTCCATGAAGGGAGCTGAAATAATACAAAGAGATGCGACCAATTCAAATGTGAGGTTCGTTAAATCCACGTGATTCTTTCAGAAGTCAGTTTATCGAAATGTGAGACTTATACCTGATGTCGCGATTCGAAAAATAATAAAGCTCCCCTTACAGAGGGTTTCTCTCATGAAATACTGTGTATGCCACGCTAACGTGTAAATCCAAATTTCATTTCAGCATGTCACTTTCGGACACAACTCCTCACCTGGGTTGGGGGGTGTTTCCAGAGTTGTAGTTACAGGCGTGTGGCCTTTCAGCCTGCTCCGGACCGGCTCGCACCACATCATGCTGGCGGCCCTGCGGGAATCTCTGTCCTCCCATCTCAAGGTTCATCATGTTGTAATTCAGTCTGGCTTCCTCTTCCCTGCGACAGTCTTCGTACCTCTTATCTTTATTCACATACGGGCATTCAAACATTGTCCATAACATGTGCTCATATGCGCTAGGGTTGACTTTCTGAAGTGCCCTATAGTACGCATCATAGCTCTGATATGCTGCATCATAGACTTCTTCTGGTTTGAAGCTTACGGCCGCGGCCCGATCTATAGGTAATAAGAGCATAAACATTATTTTGAGTAAAAAATTGTAGTAAGACTGCAGTGACGGAATAAAAATACTGAAATAAGGCAGGAACACGACGTAAGACCTCCACCAATTTATTTAATAAGCTGTACCATAGGTCTTACCCAAACAATTCCCAATGTACTGCGCATAAAGTCTCCTTTCTGAAATCAGTTCAATGAGCCGCTCCTTATAAGTGTGTTGTCTAAAATTAGGAACTTCAATATTGAGTAGGCCTATACTGAATTTCTAAATGATTGGTGGTAATTTATTGCCATGAAACATTCATGCACAATATTGTCGACTCTTGTAGATAATGATTTTAGCTTTTATCGCAGCAATGCGACCAATGAAAGTTTATTTTGCTAGTGCTCTTCATGTGTACGCACGTGATTACAGGCTATATCATTTTTTTTTCAGGGGAGATCATCCATCATCATCATGTACTATCGGGTTCAAATACTTTTGGCCCCTCTATCCTGGTCTTGAAGCAACCCTTCGCATAGATCCCGCTGTGTGTGTGAAGGGTTGCTTCAATATCATATCAATTCAGTATTTGAACCCGATACCGATAGTACCTAGGTTTTTGCACATTTTCAGCAGTCAGTATTAAGTGAGCTCTACACAGTCGATCCGACTCCTACTTCGACCGACTTCGACCATCGAACCTTCTGTGTAAATGTCATTCCGTGTCGGATCCGACGTCGGAGCCAGGGAGGCCAGCTGAAGTCACCTGGGCAAGTCGGAGACGGGAGAGGGGGCGGGGCAAGACGTCGGACTGACTGTGTGAATCACTGTTCGACCCTGTTCGACTCATCCCGGCTCTCTGAATGTCTAATGGAGTCTTTAGTCGAACTCGTTTCTTCACACACAACCTTCACCTCCACGTAAACAAACTTTGCCCCCCCCCCCCCCNCCCCCCCCCCCCCCACCACAAAAACGTGTTCCCCCACCTTCGAACATCGAACATTGGACATCGGACATCGAACAGCAGACCTCTGTCTGAACAGGGTGTCCGATGCCTCCGAGTCGGAGAGTCGGAGTCGGAATCGGAGTCGGATCGACTGTGTAGAGCCAATTTTAAGGCGGTGCAGTACAAAAGAAGAAGAAGAAGAAGAAGAAGAAGAAGAAGAAGAAGAAGAAGAAGATGATGATGATGATGATGATGATGATGATGATGATGATGATAAAGAAGAAGGTAACAATGCGGACCCTTGGCGACGACCCAAACAAACTTGCTTATGCATAGCCAGCATATGGAGATTCGACATGTCTACATTTCTGTGGCCGTACGGCCGAAAAAATTGTTCAATCGACACAGAAATTGCACCAAAAAATAGAACATGATCTGGCGCAGAGCACCTAGTTTGTGTGTTTTTTTTTCATTTTCGGCCTAGAAGTGACCTTTACAGCAAGTTGAAGTTTGCGGAAAATGGCGTCTCCGAAAAGTATATTTGATTAACATGGCGGACGGAATGGTGTGAAAATCGGACACATTTCTGTGGCCGTATGTTCACAATTTCAATGCAATCATGTCGGGTATGGTATCACTGTAAAGGCCAATCCTTTGCGCAGGGCGCCTAGTTCGTGTTTTTCCATATTAACGTCGCATTGCGCCACAAAAAAATAAAGTTCCCTAAAAAATTCGCCTACCGTATTTTTACTACTGCGCCGCCTTAATACTGCCTTACTTATTAAATCATTATCATGAGCGCCACAAGATTAAAATAAACGATTTAAGATCCGAAAATAGGAAAGGGGGAAATAGGAATTCCTGACCTGGCTGAAAATATGCAGTATATTCGCAGAGTTAAAATAATCTATTCGCGACCTGAACACACAATATTCTGGCTTGCCCATGCGGGAATGCGTAGCATTAAGTTGAATGGAAGTGTTCATTCAGATATTGCGAATGACCTCTTGTGAATCACTGGTATACTGCCTGATGGCAATGGTTTCTATAATTTTCGGAACTAGATTGCCATGCATTAGTTTTAAAGCATGCATTCATTCCACCTAATTTTAGCAGGCCATTATTTTGGTAACCGTATGGCGCAAATGTTCCAAATTAATTGCTTACCAATAAGCAAAAAATTGCTGAACAAGCTCTTGACACTACCATCAAATTGAACCCCATTGAATTACCTCTGTAACGGCCACATTACACCCATACATAATTTGACTTTATTTTTCAATGGGATAGCATCTTCACACCCAGTATAACACTTGAACGTTTGAACATCTTAATACTAGGCCTACATCTATAATTATATTCAGCAACACTTGAAAATGTTCACATATTAACTCACCATGGTGGACCTGACGGGGAGGTGGGTCCGTCTCACGAAGCCCGGGACGTAGTACTGTTGGTTGTTGCCTCGGGGGGAACCTGGGACCAACGTCAGAGTCCGCCACAGCACTCTGGCATCTGAAAAATACACAATATTAGATTTTAAAACCTGACGTACTGTATGTCATGGTTCATCTGATCGTTGTAAAAAAAACGCCTACGAGCTTCACATGAGCAATTAACTTACTCCACTTTCCACTGCCATGACATGCCTCAGAAATGCATGGTAGTTTCAAAGGGAGTGACTAAATACATTGGATAATATAATCAAACTAAGAGAGCAGACATGGAAATATCTGATGGCCATATAACTGTCCATATAACATTGATTGACAAAATGTAACTATATTAATGTTATATGGACATTGGACAGTTATATGGCCATCAGATATTTCCATGTCTTCTGCCTTCAACCTTATAATTATGACTTTAACCCATAATATTATGTTCTTAGATATGCCAAGCGCCCTACATAATAATAGGATTTGAACAGTTGTTTGAGTTTTAGTTATTAACATGTTATTTATTTACTTGCTTACAAAAAAAATTTAAAAAATGCAACAACAATAATTCAGGCATATCTTGGTGAATAACTCACTCTTGATCGACGTTAAGATAATGTGAAAGAACTTGTTGATTGGCAGACATCTGCGTTCTTTACATACGATATTAACTCAGCTATTTTCTGAGAAATTCCAGATATCTTACACCAAAAGCAACTGATGCTATACCATACAAGCATACAGTATAGAAGGAATTCGTGTGGACACCTCAGAACTGCATACTTATTCTGCAATCATCAGAACGGTATTGTCGCCATCCGTGTACGATATGTGTGGCATGAGTTACTTATTATTCCCTGACGTTCCTCAGGCCCTAGCCGGATGCCTTGTCATGGCTAAAAGAAGCCACCACGATAGCAACAGACTGTGTTCATTCGAACCAAAATCATTACATGCAACTATTTAAACTGGCCAAATCTTATAGCCTATCTATTGCTAATGCGTGTATATCGATGAACTATCGGGTTCAAATACTTTTGGCCACTTTATCCTGATCTTGAAGCAACCCTTCGCACAGGTCCCACGGTGAGGAGGTGTGTGTGTGTGTGTGTGAAGGGTTGCTTCAAGACCAGGATAAAGTGGCCAAAACAATTTGAGCCCCTTAGTACATACATATATTTTACTCTATATTGCCGTGGCTTATCCCAACCTCCCAAACCTAAAGGATTCATTAAGACGTAGGGGAGATCGGGGTCGGTTGTAACAGGGTACGGTTGTAACACTTGGAAAGTTCTGAAGCTGAAACTCACACAGTACGTGTGCCACTATGGCCTCTAAGAGCAAAATTCAGGCTACCCCCTTTTTTGTTCTTCTATATGAGAAAAATCCAAAATCAAGGCATGTTCTCAATATATTTTGAGTGGCAGTCATCAAGTGATTATACAGAGGGTAGATAAATGCGACCAATTTAAATGTTAGGTTAGTTGAATCCACGTGTTTCTTTCAGAAGTCAGTTCAAGGGGTTAACCACTCGACTGTAAAGTGTAGACTGGAGTACCAAAATTCAAGGAGTACCAAGGAGTACCTAAGAGTAAAGTACTTAAGGTCCCGATTCACCCAAAAACAGTTCGCGGAAAATCCGCTTAGATGGCGCTAGTGTCGGTTTGACCTCAGGCAGAGGTGGATGGTTGGGGGAGGGTCTGGTTGGGTTGAAAAGGGGATTGTAAAAAGGGTAAATTATTTTATTACTTAGACCCTCTCTTTCGGGGGAGGGTTGGGTGGTCAGAGGATCCTGCTGGGGAGGGAAGGGTCACAGGGGGAGTGTTACGGATTAGCCACAGGGAGATAGAAAATGTTTGAAATCACAAATGAATGAATCAAGTAGCTGCAGACCTGAAGGAACCGATACGTTACAGTCGTTATAGACTTCATGCAACATTTTTCTGTAGTTATTAATTTGATTTCCAATATATCTCAATATAACCGAAATAATTCTCTGAAAAAGGGCTGATTTCCCGTCCGGCCCAAATTTCGGAATACGAAAGGGTAGGAGGAGGAATGGGAGAAACAATCTGAAAAACTGGTATAAACTTTGAATAGAAGAATTATTGGTTTTTGTGGTGAGGGTCACAAACATGGGATGGGATGGGCGGGGGTGGGGGGAGGGGGAGAAGCACGGCAAGTGGAAGAAAAGGTTTTATTTGACCCTTTCCCTCATGGAGGGGAAGGACTAGCCTCCAGGGAACTATTAGCAAGCACACAGCCCAGCAGCCCAGCACAAACATAATTATACTGTACAGATTTACTTGCATATGTGTGGCATTTTCACATCTGGAGCTATAAGGTATGTGAGAAGTAATTATGCTCAAAACGTTAATAATCATATACCTCCATATCGAGGGTGCAGGGAAATGCTAAGTGACCTTCATTACTCGGGCTATTCTTAAATCAACTCATTGTTTTTTTGCCAATGTCTGATTCATGATAACTTTGGGTTGTACTGTCTTTATGTCGGCAAAATACGATTTTTTGTTTCTTATTGCCATAGCCCAAGTATGAGAGCTTGGCTGTCTTGGAGCATGGAAGGGAATTGGGAGAAATATTGAATAGAAGGGTCAGTGTGTGCCCCCAAGAGGGTCATAAAGGGGTGAGAGAGAAAAGGGTTGACCCTTTCCACTCTTTCTTCAAGGTGCATTAGCAAGCACAGTGGTCAAGGGGGTGGGGGGGGGGAGACTAAACGGGGACATCTCACCCAGATGGCACTGTCTGTCAGACTAGCCAAAAAGTCCCCCAAAATTATTAAAATAATTACCCTGACATTAATACCTTCATTTATTATTTCAGTATGGGTCACTAGAAAGATATTGAACTTCCGCAAAATATAGGAAAATTTCGTTCAATAATCTGTACACGCAGAGCTAAATCCATGCAGAATTATCTGACGACATTATGTAGTTTAACAATCTTGTACTAGACATATATTAAATAAAATAAATATAATATTGTTCCATATCTTTCGTGGCTTCTTATATATTTATTTGGAAAATTAATTCCAGTATTCAACTTGTGGAAAAAACATTTCATCTTAATTGGCTAGGAAATTGGTTTTCATTTTTTAATAATTATAATAACATGATATACTGTATGTTACAATATACCTTACGAAACATTAAGAACAGCTTTCTTTACGCAACGACACTATCGGGACTTTTTTCTCATAAATAATTGTTCAGCATAACTATTGCGACAAAATTTATTTCAGAGCTTACTTTGCGGCAGATTTAATCATGTTAAATATATTAATTTTGAAACGACACCCGGTACAACACACTTCTAAGAAGTGATGTTAACGTTATCTGACATGATTAAAGATGTAAATGGAACGGTTGATTTTAAATATTGCTTGAAAATTGGAAGAAAATTGGGGCTTCAGCTGAATCGCAACCTTAAGGAGAGTACCTGGGAGTACCACTGCAGGTGTACATCGGAGTACCGAAGTGGTTAACCCCTTGAGTCAGTTTATCGAAATGTGAGCATTACCTGATGTCGCGATTCGAGGAAAAATAATTAATGAAGCGTCGCTTACAGAGAGTTTCTTTCAGGTACCGTACTATAATATGACACCCTAACATATACATCCCAATTTATTAATATATTCCAGCATGTCACTTTCGAACACAACTCCTCACCTGGGTTGCCGGGTGTTTTCCGAACCCTTCCTCTGGGGGTCGACTGCCTTATCAGCATGCTCAGGAGTGTCAGGACCTACTCCCACCCCATCTTGCTGCTGGCGGCCACAATCATTTTGGTGCTGTCCCCCTTTGGGATCTTTTGATCTGATATGCTCGGGGATGTCTGAATTGTTTTTACGACTTGTGTCGAATCCCTCCTTGTGCATAGGGCATTGGAACCTAGTTCCTAGCATGCGATCGTAGGCCTCCGGATTTTTGCGCTGCGGCGCCTGGTAATGGAAGTTGTATCCTTCGCATTGCGCTAGATGTAAATCCTTTGGCCGATCTAGAGGTAAATTAGAAAATCGTGATTAGAGCATAATCTCGTAAAAGGTATCTGAAATCAATGAAAGTTTATTGTGCTAGTGCGTCATGTGCTTCATGAAGCACTAGCAGTCGGTATTAATCCGGCCTTATTATAAGCCATTATCTTGCTCGCCGTAAGATTTTAAAAAACCAATAATATTATTGAAGATCCGAAAATGTTACATATAGGCCGAGATGCACCATAAAGGTTAGATTGTTAACATACTGTATATGTAATTGAATGCTAGCAACGCTATATACCGTATACTTTTAAAATTATTTTACTCCGAAGAGTATTAAGTTTAACAATCATTCAATTAAATGCATGACCTGAGCAGGAAATCAAAATAAAATTAATATCAAACACGGAACTCTGCATTAATTGAAATGAAAGGAGGCCGTTATTTTCATCGATTTTTTTCTTGGCCTATACAATGAAACGCAGAACCGGAATTGCGAGTAAGCTCAAAATGCTTGTAAGCCTTAGATAAATTCATAACCACAAACCACAGTGTGGCGGATTGCAAAAAATACGGTCAAAACACGAAAATATCATCGGATTTAATTGAAATTTTGCAAAATGGGATATTTTAGGTCGTAGATTTCAAATCTACCAATAAAATTGCTATATTCAAGATGGCGGATCAAATATGGCTAAACTTCTCTCATTGTGCATGAACAGTAAGTTCTTCATGATGTCTTTGACGTGGCTTCTATCAAATATAATGCTAAAAATACAATACAACTAATAAAATATTATTACATGGCACATTAATAGTTATGTTATAATTATTAATGTATGGTAATATTACAAGTATTATAATACTGCAATAAGTAGATTATTTTATCATAATAGTATAATGAGCATGGCATAATAATTAGTATAATACAGGGTGTCCCTAAATGATTGTCAACTTTTGAAAGTTGCTTAATTTCTATTAGTTGCGGTGTGCAATGACAAGACATACATAGAACGAAAGACCACATTTGGGAGTTTTTATTGCACACAGAAAAGTTGGTTCCGCACTTTGCCGCAAGGCACACAGGGCCACTACACAAAATGATGTCTCCCGAACAGAAAACATTCCGTGTCCTGCAGTTTGCAAAGCTTGGTTCGGTAGTTACTGTTCAGCAGGCCTTCCGGCGACAGTACGGACGACGTTACACCCCTCCCTACAAATCTACAATCACATTCAACGGTGGTTCCAGAAGTTTCAGACGACAGGATGCCTTTGCAAGGGCAAGGATCGGCGGATTGGACATGCCTGTCAGTAAGATCTGGTTTTTCTCCAGTGGCCGCCAAGGTCTCCCGACCTCACCCCATGTGACTTTTTCCTCTGGGGGTATATGTAAAGGACCAGGTCTTCGTACCACGGCTACCTACCAGCCTGTGTGAGTTGAAACGCGGGATTGTTGCTGCTGTGGAATCAATCACACCAGACATGCTGGCCTGTGTAGAGAATTAGACTATCATGTCGTGTGACGAAAGGTGCTCATATTGAGCACTTGTAGTGTGTGCAATAAAAACTCCCAAATGTGGTCTTTCGTTCTATGTCTGTCTTGTCATTGCACACCGCAACTAATAGAAATTAAGCAACTTTCAAATGTTGACAATCATTTAGGGACACCCTGTATAATATTCTAAAATATATAGGGTGGAACTTTCGTCCTACTGCTAACACTTAGCAGTACCAGTGTTGGCCATGGCATTGATAAGTTAGCAGTAACTAGCTCTCAGTGGGACGAAAATTCCACCCATACTGAGTCTATAATGTAACACTTACTGTATATAAATGTGGTATAATAATACGATACACTTAGAACATGTAGCCTATATACTTGTGCTGTTTGGTCCGATTTCTAATAGACTACATTATATTAGTATTTCATTAATTTTGCTTCAGCGGTCATTGAAAATGCTTCAAGTGAGAGTATTGCAGACATGACCTTTTACCTTTGCTCGCAAGCAGTTCGAATATTCGTGGCGCAAATTGAGGTTGTGAATTCATGTGTCGCATCTGCATCTCCAGAAGCCCATTGTTTTATTTGGGCAGAAAATGTCGTTTCCGATATTGTAGCAGTCTGATATTTTCGGTTATATTTTATTCTAAACCTTCACCTCCCTCCAAAACATTTTTGCTACAGTACCCGGTCGTTTTTTCCTGACCTATATTGCTGCGGCTGCTTTGGTTTAGATGACCGAGATAAAAATCAAGCTTACTTTGTATACTGCTAATTCTGCTGTTTTCTAGAAACACATGTTCTTTTCTGTGTGCTGCTTGCTCACAGTGTCTCACATTTTGAAATCTCTCATTTGACCTTTACGTAGCTATTTCGTGCCACCTGTTCGTTTGCAATATACATGTATTGTAACCTACTGTGCCCAGCATGCATACACAAACAAACCTTTTTATTCGGTAACACCACATCAACCTGGCTGGAATTTCCATTTAAGGAATATCCTTCATGAAGATTGCCAAAAGGATTATGGGTTGGTTGTATTTCCAAATCGAAACAGCACAGTGTTACAATTATTCAATGTGTATTCTTTTAAATGTATTGATGTTGATTAACATTTTTTTTATTGTTCCGTACCTGAAGTCTTCAGTAATGATAGGTTAAACCTGAAAGGTTGTATTTTTACGAACTGTAAGGTTAACTCTATGTATAGGGTGGCCTGGCATGATCTGCCTCATTACGGAAATGATTGGATTTTAATATCATCGGCATACAGGAGAAATCTACAGAGTTCAATTTTGGAGGTTTGCAGTAAATTTCCAACACCAATTAGCCAGGCATATTAACTGATATTAACTCTCTGTCGTTTGAGGAAGTCCATTTTAGTCTTAAAGATTCATAATGATAGAGCAACTCAGAATTTCCTGTATTCACTAGTAGCCTAGACCTATACGTAAAATAGTGCAAGCTCAAATCTTTGCTTTTGATATAATCTCGAAAGTATCTTGGACTTATTTCTCCTTAATGAAGATTGTATAATAATAAATTATGTAGTGTAACAAAATTAATCCCCCCTCCTACCCCCACCACAATATCCTCGCCAATAGGCTATTACTGTATGCTGCATTTTGCAATATGGTTTTCCCCGACACCATCTAACAATGATTTCCTGGCAACTAACGGCGTGTTAGATGTCTGGATATGCTAATATCGAATTCGACATGTCTGAATGCCGCCCTGGCAAAACCATAAAATTATTGTGTATCTTTAAATGTTGGAAATTCTCATTTAATTAATATGTGCTCTGAGTGAAAATTACAGTTGCCGGTATGTCACTAGTCTGTATTTCGGGTCAGACATCGGCGTATTAAAATTTTAGACGCCTTCCAATGTGTGGTCCAAGACAGCAGACATTCCAGCCATATGTAGGCATGTAGTACAGTACTACTGTACCTTTCAAGGTTGTACGAGTACTTGTAGTTGTATGATACTATAATATTATGATAATGAGTCAGTGCACTGGGTGATGCAATGAAGATGTTCGTAATTGTTTTGATAAAAATTGCTTATTTTAATTAATTTCTTGTAAATGGCTACATGGATCATTTATTTGTATGCCAGTATACATAGGATTGATTCACTGAGTTGTATGGGATATCTGAGTTTCAGACATTATTACGAATGACCTCTTTTAATTCACTGGCGCCTGATGGCAGGTGTTGCAACAATATATTTCCGGAACTTGACAACCCTGCACTCCAAACACTGGGCTTGGCCTAATATTAAACTGGAACCCATGGTATCACTTCTCTAACGTGACGCTCTTTCTCGATATGATGCAACCTTTAAAGTTAGTCTGGATCGCTTCCGTACACCCAGCAAAATTCAGAAAATCTTTCAATCATTCTAATCCTACACATAAGTTATGCACATGCATCTACACTAGAAAATGTTCACTAATTAACTCACCATGGGGATTAGAGCACAGGGGAAAAACGGGGAATGTCACATTCCGTTGGGGGTTCCTGCCAAGTGCACAGTACAATAGTAGCATAGGTGACACTTATACTTGGAGGCTTTCCATGGGTACAAGGGTGACAGTTGCATATAATGACGTGAAGATATCCCTATTATTCTTTAGACACGTGAAGAAATAAAGCTATTTCTTCGATTTTTCATGGAGATTTTTTTCTGTGACATTCCCCGTTTTTCCCCTGTGCTCTTCAATTGTCGCGGACTTGATAGTAGCGATTATCAGTAGGCCTACCCGGATAGGGGGCAGGGGGCTGGAACGGATTGACATGATAACGCGGAGGTCCTCTGGCGTATCCCTTCTCAAGATTCTTCCTTCCAGCTCGTCTATCGCGGTCCCTTTGATCCTCCTGAGTCTTCCTATCCAGATCCTCCGGTTGCCTATGCCGCCAAGACTCATCCTGTGATGGTGTGGATGGTGTGTACTTTCCTCTGGACTCTGGCCCTCCATCTCCATCCTTAGAACTGAAAATTACGATATAGTGTATTATTAACTTACTCTAATAAATTATCGTGGCCATGGCATGCCCCATAAAATATGCATGCGGCATTCTTAAAGCCGAATATTTTAAAAATTATTACCCCGTGATACAACTGGAAGTCGTTATAGGGGGGTGGCAGACCACCATCAGTTTTCTAGTATATATGGTTTTTACTTCGCTCTCCGGTGCAGGTAGTCAATGACGTAGGGTAAGAAAAGGGATTTTCGGGGGAGTGGTCACGGGTGCAAGTGCAATGTCAAGCGCTGGGCCATGTGCAGTCCCCCAGGAGGTCAGGTTGCCGCATACACCTCCAAGGTGCGGGCAAGAGACCCTCCTGATCCTGACGCAGACGAAATGGAAATCCTAGGGGCGGGGATCGAACCCGGGACCTTTCGATCAGCAAGCCGAGACTTTGGCCGAGACGTTACCATCTCGGCCACAACACCTCCCCCGCTAAAGCCGAATTTATTACGGAACAATCTCACCTACTGCAACTTAACAATGTGACGAAAACAAACTGTTTTAGCTAATAAACTCTAGTTTCGAGGAAATTCTAGATGCATCAAAAGCAACTGATGCTATACGCTGTGGCAGTAAACTCAGGTGGACATCTATGGACTGCACAGCATACTTCACGTAATAATAATGATGCAATTTGTATCAGGTGTCATCAAAAATGCATCGGATGTCACGATAGGACAGACGATTCAATCAGCATGGCAAGTATGTGAAGTAATAATAGTTCAACGTGTTGAAATGTAATGTTGCAGGGGGAATATTCTTTGAATGCTTTTATACTCCCAACGGGTACACCTTGACTGGCAGGACATGGTAATATAAATGTGTAGTGCCTCACGATGAGGCGTAAGAGACACCACCAAATAACACACGGAAACACGCCGGGGGAAAGGGTAAAACCACCACTGTGGACTCTATTCATGACAATAGGTACAGCACATCCGTCCAGGAGGACGGTAGAACAACAACTAACATTTATCGAACATCAACAACATCAGTGTCCTGGCAACCAGGGCAACAGACAACAACCTGGTAGCCAGGACACTACAATCTTCCCCCCTTAAAGAGAACGAGAAATATCTCGTTCCTAACAATATGCTCCCATTCCAACGTGGACTTCTTTTTCTTCTTTCTCCAGTTCCTCCAGACTGGCCCTCTCCAGCTGGAGTTTCTTTCTCTGTCCAGTGACCGTTGATCTTCCACATCTGC
>JYFJ02006711.1:0-18435 GCA_000934665.2 Catajapyx aquilonaris | reverse complement strand
GGTTCAAGGTGACTACGTCGAAAAGTCGTAATAAAATTTTGACCATCAAACACGTCTTTCAACATCAGGCTCAGAACTTATTGGACGACCCTCGTATTTCAGAAGAAACTGCCACTAGCGTAGAATATGATGTTTTAGTCGTGGTTGTGGAGTATGATCATACGCAAATCATACGTCACTGTGAATGGCCCCGAAAGTGGGATTTACAATTGAACCTTATGGGCCTTCGAAATTTGAAATTGGAATATCTTAGTTTCACCTGAGGTGGACCTTGATTGGTCTTTCCCCGAGGTCTTCAATTAATTTCCTGTATTAATTTGAAGAGTATGTCGTCACGTCTTGCATTGATGCTCTCCGAGTCTGCTCTTCGATGTCCCCAGACCCCCACCTCTGGGTGATGGTGATGAGGTGCTGGTGGCTGGGTAGACTGGGTAGAGATTTTTGTGGAGTGGAGGTGCTGGTGTGGACAGAGGGGGNGGGGGGGGGTGAGGTCTGGGACACTCCTTGGTCAGGGAGTCCGAATACTCCGAAGGGAAAACTCCCACAACATTCAGAGAGCCGGGTTCTGTCAGACTGTTCCTTCAGAGAGTCACTTTGACGTTGTCACCCTCCCACTCTCCCCTCTCCGACCAGCCTAGGAGACCAAAGATGGCCTCCATGGCTTCGACGTCATATCATATACACGGAATGTCCTTTACACAGAGGGTTCGATGGCCGAATCTGTGTCGGACTATGTAAAGCCCACTTAAGGAGTCGTAAACTGGAAACATTCCTGACACGGACATCTCGCCCCATCAATTATGGAGCTGCCTCCAGGTAAGGAGCCTATTATACTACTGTTAGTTTGGCTGTTTCGAAATAATTATGTCATTTGCATATTTTGCTTTTACATAACTGATTTGCATTTTTCTAGTGTTTGTGAAAAATTAACACTATCATAATGGACCTATATTGTGAAATCTTCCTCCAAAATCCCCACATTCTCCTTCATCACCTCCCCACTCCCACTCCCACATGATATTTTCGGTTGTGCATCCCTCTCCTTTGTTGCTTTCCTTTGTCATAAAATCACGAGCGATCAGCCCCAAATGCCAGTGTAGGGAGTGAAAACTCCAACTACACAAATGGCACAAATAATAATTCTGTGATGGGTCGCAGCAGGCACAGTTCAAGCAAAAATTTGAGAACCAGGACGACTCTGACGCCTACATTTTTCAAAGCTCCTTAGTACCCTTACAATTAGTTTATGGGAATGATGGAAACAAAAAAGTTATATGGAAAAATCCTACACCATCTTCTCCTCGGTACTGTAGGCCATTCGAATAAGGGTTGTGAAGGAAAGTGCTGACATAACAAGACAGGAGATCGACTATATAAAATGCCAAATACACAAATTGAAGGAAACTAGGATTGAGGGACATAAAATAAAAACCGTGAAGCGCAGCATGATGTTGACAATGGTCGATGCCAAAGTGTGTAATGCTGCAACACATACAGCATCTACAAGTACAATGAAGTGCTACATGCCTACATCTGTGGAGCCACATCGAAAGATTTTAACAATTTGACGAAAAGGAGAGGAGAGGATCCAAGTACCTTCCAGTTTGGTCTCTCAATCTTACATGCACGCGTCCGGTTGTTTGAGAGCCTCTTACACCTCTCCTACAAACTGGAAGTCAAGAAATGGCAATTCTGAGAAATATGACACAAATGCAGTGAAAAGCGGAAAAGCCATGCTTCAAGAAGACTTTAGGAACAGAATTGGTCTGATTGTAGACGTTCCAAAGGCTGGCTATGGTAATACCAATGATGGAAACACTAGTAGATTTTTTGCAGACCCTGAGCTCGCAGCTGAAATGACAGGTCTAAATGTTCAGCTCATTTATCGTTTGAAGGTTATCCTGGAAGCAATGGCATCTGGACACAAAATTGACACAGAGAAGTTTGCTGCTTATGCCATGGACACAGCAAAACTCTATGTAGAAGAGTATCCATGGCATCCAATGTCTCCAACAATGAACAAGATTTTGACTCACGGGGCAACCGTAATAGCCTTTTTGCCCATTGGACAACTCTCAGAAGAAGCTGCTGAAGCAAGGAATAATAAGCACTTCCGGGCATATCGGTTATCCCACTCCAGAAAGTTTTCCAGGGAGTCCTGCAATGTAGATGTGTTGAACATCAGGCTCCTCTTGATATACCCGAGGGATGCTAGCACCGCGTTGCTCCACCAGTTTGTCAATATCTGATCCTTTTTTTGACTGGAATGAGATCTATCCCAAGAAAAACCACTCAGCCTTTTTTGGAAGAGACTGTAGGACTCTTGCTGCCTTCTGAAGCTTCAAATATAGAAGATGAATGTGAAACAGAGGAGCAAGAATTTTCAAGTGAAACAGAAGAAAGTTCTGATGAAGAACCCTGGGAAACTTATAATTCTCAGTAAAATTGTGTGAAATCATGTTAACATGTAATTAAATTTAAACTTTAAAAAATTATTATTTTTCAGAAAGTGGCATGTTATTGTTAGAAGTAGTACTGTATCAGTAGTGTTTACTAGAAAAACGTCATTACTACTATCAATGAATGGATATTTGTTAAAATTAGGACTAATTCCCACAAATTGATTATAAGGAATCTCTTCACCTGCCTTTCATCATCATTACATGTAAATTTCAGTTGAAAACATTAAAGAGAACTAGACTTTAATTACAGTAGGCCTAATTATTTCTTAGTTAGATACCAAATTTGCACCTCTCTTCTGGAAAATATTATTTCATTACTATCGAGGTTTTTTCTCCAGAAATAGGATTTTTGTCACAAAAAACTACTTAATTTCCCATATTACTTCATAAATTAATGAATCAGAGCATGTTCGGCGCGACGGCTTTACTTCCCCTCCGAAGGAAGGCGCACTCTCACTTTCCTACCACCCGGAGAAAAGTCACCGACATCGGCCGGGTTCGAACCCACAACTTTGGGTCTAGAGGCGAGCGTGCTAACCACCAGCGCAGCGCCGGCTGTAGCCAGCAGGAAAGGGCAGTATTGTACCAGGTACAGCATATATTTGGGTTATTCCTCATTCTGTGTGGTTTATGGCGTAAAAGTAGGTAGAGCGTAGAGGGATTGCTACGTGCCCAGGAAAGTCCTGGAAAATTGAGAACTTGGGCTGTGACCTCTATGCCGGTCAACGACCTCTTTTACCATCTTCCCCCTCCCAATCAGTCCCTTCCTGTCCTCCCCTTCTTCTGACCACCCCACTGCATCCGGTGCCCTTCCCCCAGCCACTGACCCTACCATGACCCTTGTGGAGGAGCACCTATATTTACAGGGTGTCCCTAAATGATTGTCAACTTTTGAAAGTTGCTTAATTTCTATTAGTTGCGGTGTGCAATGACAAGACAGACATAGAACGAAAGGGCACATTTTGAAGTTTTTATTGCACACACTACAAGTGCTCAATATGAGTACCTTTCGTCACACGACACGATAGTCCAATTCTCTCCACACCCTGGCCAGCATGTCTGGGTGTGATTGATTCCACAGCAGCAACAATCCTGCATTTCAACTCACACAGGCTGGTAGGTAGCGGTGGTACGAAGATCTGGTCCTTTACACACCNTTACACACCCCCCCCCCCCCCCAGAGAAAAAATGTCACACGGGGTGAGGTCAGGAGACCTTGGAGGCCACAAGCCACCATCACACTCTCGGCTCTCTCCTCAGACACACGCGGACATCCCGTACCCTGGCCCTTGCAAAGGCATCACGTCGTCTGAAACGTCTGGAACCACCGTTGAATGTGATTGTAGGGCCAGGGGTTCATGATTAAAATTCTAAACGATTCGTTATGAACATAGCGGTCATAATTACTTAGATATTTAGGGAGTGGCTGCTAAAATCTGTCATTAACGAATGAAGTTGATAATAGAACTGCCTTGCGTGCACCCGGAGAGTAAAAAATTATCACCATATCTTATCAGCTGTCCCTCACTCCAGTTGAAATTTACTTTATGGACATCACATTTTTGCTGCGGGAAGCTAACAAATTCCTAATCTTCAGACTATAACCAACTATATCGGGTAGGCCTACAACCAATACATTTCTAATTTATAGCAGGAAAATATTTAGTCACTAATGGAAGATGCAGTTTGTACAGACCGGATGCCCTACATCCCCTACAGCACAGTATAGGAGTCAAGTCACACTGGAACAATTCTACAGTAAAATGTGACGACAATAAGAGAATTATTGATTTAGCATTAGTTGATTGGGTGTTGTCCATATGCAGTGAAACATCCGTATAGTACTGGGTCATCGAAAAAGAATATCCCAAATTTGAAACCCTATAAGGCTATAACTCGAAAACTTGTAGACATATCTAAATGGTTTAAGTTTTGAAAAGTTAAGAAATGTCTAACGTTTTGGTCTTACCAAAGTTTGTTTCGATATGGTCTCAATTTGTCGCTCAGCAAATGTTATGGTGATAGGTGTATGTCGTGCCTAACCCGCTCAGTCATGTCTGGCGTTACCGTTGAAATCTTATCCCGTGTGTGCTGGAGATGCCGGATCTTTTCACCATACAACATGTATCTCCACAAAAAAGTCAATAGGGGTAAAATCTGGGTTTTTTGGACCTACCTTTCTGCAATTGGCACTTTTCACCTCATATATTACACTGCGTGGGTGTGCAGCACTTGACACTCTCATTTATTTCTTGAGAACCAACTGACCATTTACCTTCACCTCACTGCAGGTTGTTAAATAAGGATAGGAAGTGCTGCCTAAGTGGTTAATTACTATGCTACATGTTTTGAATTCGCTATTTCATGCATTCCTTTTCAAATTTTTATCGGACCAGGTTATGGACCAATGCAAAAAATAAGGTCAGGAGTGAGTTCACAACATTTGCATGAAGGGGAACTCATGGAAAAGGGTGATAAAAACCTGATCTGACGCAGAATATGACCAGGTGTCCTCCAAGGCAACAAGCAAAATCAGCGCAAAGCAGATAGGATGTTTAGATGAGTCACAGAGGCGAAGTTATTAATGGAATTGCGAGAGCGAAGGTGCTCGGATGTTCTCAAGATTATGCTTCAAAAGATAGTGTACATTAGAACTGCTTGTGGACTTTTAAAAGATGTGAAAAGACGCTGTGAAAAGTAGGGTTAAAAACCTGGGGGGGTCCGAAACTTTCCGTCCACCCTGTACTTATCGTAAATACTTTCCCTAACTCCCTTTTAATTTATATTTGCATAACTCTTAATTCTGAAACCTAATTATAGAATGGATATAAAAGTAGAAATATGTTGTCTTCTTATTTTTATCCAAAGAATGATATTAAGAAATTAGTTGCACATTAACAAAAAAATGTTTTTTAAATGTTTTTACAATTAAGTATGTAAATACTTTTGAAGTATTTAGTATTTAGTAACTTATCTAATTACTTTCTTACGCAGTATTTAGTATTTAGTATTTAATTACATTCCCCGAGGGAGAAGATGAATTTTTATGGCCTTGCACTATGGATTATGAATTTTCTGGAAAGTAAGTGGTCCAGCAAAAGAAATTGCCTATTTAACTATCAATGGTTCCAACATTCGCGGCGGGCTATTGCTTTACAATGGACTTATTTATGTTCGTTCATTGTTATTAAGACAGAACCAAAGTCCAAAACCCAGTTATCTCGTCTATTTGAGGTGGAAAAAGAGGTAGGAAAAGGAGAAGACGGTAGAGGAGGCAAGACGATGGGAATTAATATGGCCTAATCTAGCTGAGTCAGGCCAGAAATTTTCGGGAAATACGTGACTTAATTAGCTTGCCGGGAAGTAATGCCCAGGCTTTGCCATTGAAATCGCCGAATTTTTTGCACTGCAAATAGACAAGATACCTGGGTGTTTCTTGTCTTAATTGCAATATTATTAAACAATCATAAATAACACGATTAGCCTATAAAGCGAGAGTCCGAAGTGAAAATGTTGGAACCACCGATATGGTTTTAAATGCATTTTTTTATTATTGAACATTTACTTCTCTAAAAATATTCTCAATATTAGGCTTCATCTCGCAGGGCCATCAAAAATTGATACTAGTTTGCTCTCCGATAAAAATAGCGAATTATACCGAATGTAGCCATTATGAGATGTTCCATCACACCACAGGGAACTCAGGTGTCTTTAATAATTCAATAATTAGGAATCCTGACTGACTTCTAGTCTAGCGTCTACTGGGGACGAGGGTCGGGTAATTCCAGAACAGAACGGCCAAAATAATTCCAGATGAAATTCCAGATGTCACCCTTCATATTCAAAATTTTAAGAAATTCGGCACATGCTTATACCAAGCAACAATCAATAAATTGTAATAAAACTGACACTCCCTGTCATTTTGCACGAACAAAGACATCATAGAGAAGGTAGGCCTAATTCTCATGGGGGGGGGGGGGGATATTTTAAGCTCCCCCCCTCACAGGTCTGCCAAGTTAAATCCGGCACTGTATGGACCCCCTTTTGATGGCGTTTCCGGACACGGGTTTCTATGTGAAAAATACTTCTCTTGGTCCCTTCTATTACCCCTGTAAGTCTTGACAGAGTTACAGGGAACACCCTGTATATAAATGAGATGAGCTTATAACATTGTCATTCGAGCAGTTGTGATAGAGGACGTCGGACGAGGCGAATAGGAGTGCGTAGTAAATTGGTAGACAAACAGAGGATTGTTGACAGTTGCATGGACCCTCAAGAAGGCCGGTGGTCCTGACCTTGGTTTTCTGTGGTTTTGCAAGGTCGCCCCAGGAGAAATTCCGGGATCGTACCGTAAAATAGGCCACAGCCGCTTCCTTCCTTTCCTTTCCTATCCTTGTCCTGTTCATGGGTGCGGTGTCTGTGGGAGTTTCTGACCCGCACCTTGGGGGTGTCTTGTAGCTTGGCCCCCTGGGGGACTGCACAGGACCCCCAAATTTCGGACATCGCACTCGCACCCGTATCCCCCCCTCACAAAAATCCCTATCCTGACCCCTGCACCGGAGAGGGAAAAAATGCGAAGAAATTTCGCAAGAAAGAATGGTGGTAATCCAGCCCCCTAAAAGGGCTCTGTTCCCTCTAATGGGGTAAAGCTAAAAAAAACAACTAATGTGATGATTCATTTTAGAAAGTGACGGCAGCAGCTACTTAATTTATCTCCCACCATGATTCATCACACATGAATAATTATAACACGCCCATTTTTTAAAATCCAATTACTCACCTCATATGCCAGATGAGGGCCATTACAGCACTGCTTTTAATCAAAATGTTGCATGCGAAACCTTTTTGACACCCACCAGCTCAGATTAAATATAGACTCGAGTTCTTTTAAAGAAGGGTTATAAAAATATTAAAATGATAGAAAGACGTGAAATCCAGGACAAGCAGAATCACGTTTTGGTCTGCATTGAGCTATGCATGATTCAATAGTCCTAGCAAATTGTACCGTAAAGTTGTAATTTTTAACGCATTTCAAACGGTTTTTTTTGCGTAAGTTCGGATCTCCGCATGCCGGAGAACATACGAAGACCAGTTATTTCGTATTTCATCCAAAATGCGTAATCGCATGGAAATGTACTGTACCTGTGGGCTGTGGAGCCACCGAAGGACAATTCGACATCTTTTCTAATGTGGATTACTTCTCATAAAGAAGTGGTTCCCAACCTGGGGGTCGCGAAGCCTTTTCCGGGGGGTCGCGCGGTGGCCGCGGTAATTTTTACTTGCAAGAAATTTTACAGGAAATTTCACCACGAAGGTTTTAAAAATGTATTAATATGTCTACACTACATCAATCTTCTATCAATACTCGGGGGGGGGGGGGGGTCGCAGGTTACTTGATTATAAAAGGGGGAAGCAACCCCAAAAAATGGTTGGGAATCACTGAGCTAGGGCCTGTAGAACGACTCCTAACGATCCCCTCTGCGTATTATGCGGGGTAATACCGCCCGACCTACAGATGAAAATGTCCCATGAGCTTCGCAATGAAACCGGAGCTTTGCGGGAACAAGACTTGGTGAATTGCAGGGTTTCGGTGAGAGAATTGTTGCCTCCCTGGTGCTGCGCTGTACGTTATATAATTATGCGCTGTTCCTCAGGGATCCGAATTACGTACAAATCCGACTTATTGACATTTTCAGGAACGTAACTCCGTTCGTAGACCGGGTACTACCTGTAACTTGAAACGCAGTTGCAACGAGGTATACGAATCGCAATATCAGAATCCGCCAACATTGAGCCTGCCCTATAGGCCTGCCCCTGCTCCCCTTCATTGCGGTTCTTATACTGGTAGGTGACAAGTTGTGTAACAGAGTTTTCATTCTCTCCCGCATCTGAAACATTGCCAATGCAGCAGCGCAGGATTGCCACATGTATACGGAAAAAAAACCCTCGCAGACTTGGTCCCGTGGTGTCATCTTGCAAGTCGTAATACTTACGTAGTATAAAATGCTCTGTGAATAAACTTGTCGACGCAGCAGAGATTTCTCTGTGCAACACATAATGGCAAACTTACCAGAATTAACAAAATCGGAACATGTTGGACGGAGAGCTTACATTTAGCAAAAATCTGCGTGTAGGATGGCTAAAGACTACTATCTGAATTATTTTATAAGTAAATAAGACGCACAATAATTTTTTTGATACAGCGTATAATTATGGCGAGTTTGCACTGCAATAACTAATGGAATAGAAAAGAAATACAGCCACTTGAATTCTGCGTATACTTTCAGGCACTAAACTAGGCCATAATTATCGTGAAAAATCTCTTACAAGTAGGCAATGTACCGTATTGTTAGCAATTTTTGTGAAATGCCCACACGAATGCCAACGAGGGTCTATCACGTAAAAACTTGTACAGGGTGTCCCACTCGCTACTTTTACCCGGCATTTCTTTCATAACTTTAACGTGAATGAAGATATCGCAACGAAATTTGAACTGAACCAACCCCATTATGTGGGAAAGGCAATGGCATCACAACATGTGCTGGAAATGGCCACAATTTGCGTTCAGCCAGGCGCTCCCCATTTTGGCGTTTTGGAATAAGGCTCTGGCCAGCATGTCCTGAGGCACTGCCTGAATTTTTTTGTATGCCGGGTGATTTATTTGAAAGTGTAGATGGATTGTGGTTTGTTTTGGTACCTACACTCGCCTTTTCAGAGAGCCCCATAAGAAGTAGTCAGGCGGCGTAAGATCGGGCGACCAAGGTGACCAAAGTCCCTTCGAAATGACTTGGTCGCCAAGAAAGGACTGAATTTTGGCAATCCTGACGTATGATGTGTGTCATAATTATGTAGCCTACTGAAACAAACCGAAATCCATTGATGCCTTGAAATAAAACATCCAATAAATTCAGGCAATGCCTCAGGACATGCTGGCCAGGCCCTTCCAAAGTATGGAGCGTCGTGTTCAGGCCTGCCTGGACACAAATGGTGGTCATTGCAGCCACATGTTGTGATTTCCTTTCCTTTCTCACATAATGAAGTTAGTTCAGGTATAATTTAATTGATATATACTTTCATTCGTGTTAAAGTTAGAAATGCCGGGTAAAGTAGCGAGTGGGACACCCTGTAGCATGTATTTACGAGTTTCGGAGAAATGGGGATCGAATTAATATAAGCTGTATTTTTTTTAAAATACCCCGTGATAGGGCCTGAGGCCCTCTTAGGGGGAAGGGGAGGTTCCAAGGGAGGTTCCCAAGGGAGGGCGCTGTGCGGTAGTCATTTCTGACTTTCTGAAATACACCAGACCTTTTTTCCTGGCCCTGGGCAGAGTAGGAAGTGCAATTCTGCCCCGAACTGTCGGGTGAAAAGCGGGAAAAGACCCGGCCAAGCAGAGGGGACGGGAACTGGATTTGAACCCCGGCCTCCCGCTTGGTTGGTCAGTGGCGTAACCACCAGACCACCATGACTCCCTATAAGCTGGAATTGCAATACCGTGATGAGTCATCTTCATTTCAATGGTCGAAACATTACTGAAACAAATACCAGGAACTGCAACAAGGATATAAAAATCGCGTAGCAGATTCCTTGGAAAGAAAGTGCGAGGAACCTAAAAGCAGACTGTTTCAACTTGGGGCATTCAAGACACGGTTTATAAACATGTCACTCACTCGATTATGTGCGACCCCATCCCGCCACCTCCCTCTTTGTGTGTGTTGGTGTGTGTGTGTGGTGAGGGGGGGNGGGGGGGGGGGGGTCGGCTCCTCGGCTGGCTCTAGCGATGGAAATAAGCCTTCACCGCATTTTTACGCAGATATCTGAATTAAAACCACTAATGAACAAGTCACATGAAAGGGACTACCTGACACAAGAGCACCGGCCAGTTGTTTCACTCTTGTGCCTTATATAGAGTTTATTCGACAATGTTAATATGAAGGCCCAAAATTCAGAACGATCATAATCACATTTAATTTATTTTGAGCTTCGATGCGATGGTTTGAAGTTTTAAATGGCATTCTCACTTACTTATAGGAAATGATTTTTATTGTTCGAAATTTCTCTGGGTGCCTGTAACTATCAGATTTCTTAATTTATTATATTAAATAATGCGTCACTCAAATATTGACGAATGTGACTGTGCCTGGTCCGAATTTTAGTCCCCCGTATTGTTTTGCGTAATCGTCGAAGAATATTATGGGACTGTACTGTTATAGCATTACTTTTATATCAGCAGCCTACACATTGGTTTGCTGGGTTCTGCGATAATGATGTGTCTGCTGTAGTTATTGGCAATGATGTCACCACATGCTGCGCCTTAAATGGACCGAGTATCGAAAAAATTGCTGTCTAATTGACGTGACGCAGTCTTCTCTAGAAGGCGATTGCGAGCCATAGTCAGAACGACGTTAATATGAATACATGTAATAATTTATTATTGCTTTTCTTTGATAATCGTTAGGACCGTTAAGTTGAACCTCTATGTTCAGCCTCACAAAATTAAAATAACATTAACTCTACTGAAACATAATTTCAACCCTCCATGTACACGTAAGGGGCCGTCCATAAATCACGTTATGCTGCTATAGGGGGGTATGTCTCAGAGTCACGGTTGATCACATTGGGGAGGGAGGGGGGTCTGAGCATATATGTGACATATAATATTATATTATACGTGGTGAAAATGGAGCCGGGGCGCACTTCCTTTTGGATCGAGTTCCTTTATTAAACATATATTTATAATAATATGTGAGACATTTTTAAAGACGATTTCACTCTAGTTGGGTTTTTTTCACTTTCGGCTACCAGACGGAGATAATCGAATTTAATTATTAAAATTCAACGCCAGCACTGCCTCTTGGGTCCTAGTGTTCGTCTCTTTTAATATACCGCCGTTTATATGTCTTGCAATATAGCATTGTCAAGTACGAATGCAGTCGCAATAGGAACAAAAAAAAATATCACCTGACAAAGGGGCGGGGAGGGGGGGGGGGATTACCTCAAATGTCACGGTGGGTCACATGGGGGAAAGGGGGGGAGGGGTCGAAAATGGCCCAAAAAGTGTCACGTGATTTATTGACGGCCCCTAAGAAAGTGAGCAATTTTGTAGTATACTTTATCCCGATGACAGTAGCCTACTCAAAATGTGTATACACTGCGGAGACTGGAAAAAGCCTCAGAAGGCCAACCGGGCTCCTTCAGAATGTTGAAGATATAATTTGCTTTAGACATTGAAGGGATATTTGAAAACCCAACCTATACGCACACCACCAAAATGGTTTTCTGTGATAAGCGAGAATTAAACTCATTTTTATTTTTCAATAATGTGAAGAAAATTATGTAAAACTGAATTTGCCCAATTACGCAGTATGCGAGACTCAAGGGTTAACGGAAATATTCACGGAGCAAGTAATAAAGGTTGAAAAACGTCCTTGAAGTAATTGGCTACAGCATTCTCATAAGCATTTTATGTTTTCGGATTATATTCTCGTCTAATTTTGGTAGCAATTTGATATAGGCATAAATTCACAAAGCGCTTGTCAAAGAGTTAGCCAGCAAATCAGAACATATAAGTAATGTGAATTGGGCATATTAGCTTACCTTTTGATATTTTTCAACTGAATTGGCAAAGACGTCCTTACATCCGTCGGAGGAGCCTTGCGAAAGACTAGTCTGGAGTCGTGGAGGAGTCGGGGCAAATAAGTAAATAAGCACATATTGGGTGCGCATGAAAACTAAGGTTTCGACGGATGCAGAATGAGGCCTTGGAAACCAAAGTAGGCGTGGTCTGCCACATCCGCGCCAAACACAACTTAAGCATACTAATACCAGTATTGAATATATTCTTTGTCTATGTTACAAGACAAAACGTTGTGCTAGAAATAGCCTAATATGCAACGAAATATGAATCTCAGATAAGTAGCCTATACAACAGGGTTACATATAGTACCGTATGTTGCAACATGCTATGCAGGGTGGCCAGTAGGTCTACTCATGGACGGTCTAGGCTACACATAATTATGCATAGATGCGGGTAGATATTGTTTCTCGAAATATAATAAGGCACCTAAATGGAATTAGGTGATACTAAGGAATGAACATTTACCTAGCTAATATGCAAATACAAGATAACTTGGCGATTTCGAAGACCAAATCTTCCCCTTCAGTGAGGCAAGAAAATAATTTTTATATTCCGTGTGAAAGTAGCCTATTTTTGCCGGCAAAAATTACAAATCCTCCGGCCTTATTTGGGGACGGTGCCAACAATAAGGCCACTACATTTAGGTGTGTCGTATCTCGTATGTGAAGCTTGCATGATATGATACGTATAGGCCTAATGGGGAACTAGCCTTGGTCTGGGATTTGGGATATTTGTTCATAACTAGCTAGCCCATGCCTGTAAACATACATTCCATCACTTTGTTGCATCAAAATGACATTACTGGATAAATTACGGCACATTTAAAAGTGCCTTCAAAATTGGCGGGAAAAACAGAGCAACAGAGTGGTGCCAATCGAAAGGGTACTCTGAAAGGCCTGGTTGACTGCGAGATATGAGGAATTTGACTTTGAATTAACCGCGGACACGACGGAAAGCATTCGCAAGGCGGCTGTAGGCCATCGAGGTGGAGAAGGAGGGCCTTCATGTGCCGAATTCGGGTGACAGATAATTCCGACCTGGTGGCATCACTGCCATGTACAAAGCGGCTTGAGCGACCTGGAATAAATACGCGCCCCGGCCGCTATCTTGCTCACGGAATGGGACGGTTGCTAACAACAGCGAAGCATTTTACGACAATGACGGGGCGCATTCTATAACACCATTTTGCGTTCATTTCACTTCGCGTGACGTCAACATTTTCTAGGGAAACAGTGACGTCACCATTTGCCTACATAAAAACCCCAATTACTCCGGACCTGAAACTGATATCTTAAAACGGAATATGCAAAAAAATCCAAAAAATATGGGCGAATTTATTATGTAGTTTCCAAAATGAAGGCTAGTTCCCCATTATGATTGCTGCCAAGTTTCCTAGTAATTATTTAAAAATAGCTCGCATTTTTACCCGATGATGCTAAAGTAGCTAACATTAGCTATCAATATTAAATTTATCCGTATTATAGTGTTATTAGTAGCCTAGTTAATAGCATTTTGTATCTGCTAATTTGTTTTAGCTGGTAGAGCTGAGGTTTTACCCGATGACTTTGTGTTATTACAGGAAGTACCCGTTTTACGCCGCTCCATATTACGCAGTTTCACATTAACGCCGGTTTTAAAATCATATTTCAAATTTTTTATCGAATATTTGTGAAAAATTTGAAGAGAACGACAGCGCCGTTCGTTAGTGCTTCGTTTGTGCCGGTTTGTGCCGAAAACCCTACCTCTCTAGCTGTCACCAATCTCGAGATATAAATTATTTAATAATCGGATGATGACTTCACCAGCCCCCCCACCAACGGANCCCCCCCCCCCGCCAACGGAATTACGCAATTTCGGAGCTGCTGTTCGTTTGTGCTTCGTTTGTGCCGGTTTGTGCCGAAAACAGTTCCTCTCTAGCTGTCACCAATCTCGAGATATTAATTGAATGGCCCAGTAGCCTACCAGTAGCACAAGGGCCCATGTCCAGGACGTGCAAAAAGGGTGGGGGTGGAGAAATTAACTTGTATTTCCTGAACTATTTGAAGTATTAAAATTATTTATTGGAAATATGCCTTAAAGGGCCACACCAACACATTTGTTCAGAAACTGAGAGAAAATTGGATCTACACTTTGCAAAAATCTTATACAAAACAATGGAGTGAACTGGTCAGATATTTTTATGGACAAGGTCTTTATTGTTGAAAATATAAACACGACCCAAAAAACAAACATTATGAACATGCTACACCAAACCAATAGATACAAATATTACAAAGACATTAAAAGTAGCTTTGAACAAGAAGTATACCTCACTTACTGTCTACCAATAATACAGACTAGAATGTTAAGTAATTAAAGAAATAAGTCAAGATTCCGAAAAATTGAACAGTGGGGTTTGGTAAAGGCATTATATGGAAGCATGGTGAGAACAATCATACTGCAGGGAGCCGAGGTGTGGGCGTGGAAGGTGGGGCGAGCAATGGAGTGTGTGCAGTTGGGGTTCCTCAAGAGGTGGCTCGGAGTGGCCCAGAATACTCCGGGGTACATTGTTCTGACAGAGACAGGGATGATGGAGGTGGAAGTGGCGGCATTAGAAAGGGCAGTTAGGTGGATTATGAAGGTGGAAAGGTTAGGGGAGGACAGACTGTTGCGAAGGATATGGGATGAGATGAAGAAGGAAAGGGAGGGAGGTAGTAAAAATGGCTGGTGGGAAGACGTGAGGAAGAAGGAAGATGAATGGGGGGTGGAGCATGATGAGGAGTGGCAAAGGCAAACTTGGGAAGAACGATGGGACTCGTGGGGGAAGGAACTGAGGGAGAGGATGATCAAGGAGAGGGAGGAGAGAATTGCCAACACGACCAACTGGCCCGACTACAGATCTGTAAAGATAGAGAGGGAAGAAGACCGATATTTGGACAGAGAGAACATAAAATTTCTGAAGGTGTTGGCGAAACTAAGATGTGGGACACTGTGCAGGGCTAGCTGGTCGTGGCTGTCAGAAACGGAGAGGAACTGTTTATTGTGTGGGGAGGGGGAGGAGAATATGGGGCATATTGTGAGGGATTGTAGGGTAATGAAGGAGGAGAGGAGGAAATGGATACCGGCGGTGGTGGAGATGGAGGATGAAGGGGTGTATGGGATTGTAAAGAATGTAAAAAAAAGGGGAGCTCTGTGTAAATATTTGTATGGTGTGGTGAAAAAGAGGAGGGATGCAATTTTGGAGAGACAAGGGGAGGGAGTGAGAGAAAATGGAATTATGTAAAAAATGTAAATGTAGAATGTAGAATGTCGATAAATGTAAATGTAATCATGTGAATGAATCAAGTGAAGGAATCATGTAGAATGTCTATGAATGTAAATGTAATCATGTGAGGAAGGAGGAGGGTCGGCCAAGCGGCACTAGCTGCAGGCCGACAGACTAAATAAAGCACAAACAAACAAACAAACAACAAGTCAAGATTCCGACGCCTGAAGAAAAACTCCATACAACTGTCAGGCCTCCGGACAATCGAGATATGACTCCCGGATTATCCGTGATGAGTACCTGTAAGTTGTGGTATGCGCAGGAAATAGTGGAAGAATATGTACAACAACAGTTAGGTTTAAAATCACGTTATTATTAAATCAAAGCGTTAAAAGTTACAATTGTGTTTGTGCTGTTCAACCTCTGCTATGAAATTAATCAATGTGCCCTTCTGTGGGCCCGTCCTTACTCTCGCTTGATTTGTCCATGACGGATAAGCACACCGTCTGAGCAGGAATGGCCCGTGAAGTCACTATGCGGTAATGTGGTAGTGCCGGGGATGGCCTTCCTGCAGGAGGTCATCCTTCAGGTCATCCGTCTGGTCTTCCTCCAGGTAGACCCTCATCGTCATGGCTTCTCCGGATGGTTTTCCGGACGTCAACAATACGCACCAAAAGTATGTGTGTAGGCACGACACTTACACGCGTACTCGCATATGGGAGGACAGAGTTATTCCCCACTTAACACTCGGAAAATGGTGACTGCGTCGCCAACACTACGATACATGACAATGGTCACTTCGACCACCCCAACTACTGTTACTGACTGTACAGTTACAAAGTTGTCCGGCTCAAAACCGGAGCGCAATAATATCACATCTTATTGTGATCAGGGTGCCCACTAACTGCAAATTTAAGCGTCAAAATCTACATGTTTCCTCTTCAGAGGCTACCACCCTTCTCCTCTTCTCGGGGCTTCTTTCTCCCCGGTCTCGCTCAAGCTTCGGAGTGACCAGAATAAAATCATTGGTCCAAAATTAATACTAAATTAACCTGGTTGGCCAAAGATGACCGCATCAACTACGTACTTACTTAACTAACTCTTATTGGCTCTTTAGCGACACCGAGAGAAGCAAAAAGAGAAGTTACAAGTCAGCAACGTAACCCACCATAGTACAAGGGTCTACATTCCACTCTCTCTCTCTCTCATGCTGCACAAAATACCTTAACGTCAGCAGCAGCAAGGCAGAAAAGAAAGGAATGTATATAGGCGCGGTACTATCTAGGCAAAAGGAAGTAACTAAATATTTATTGTAGGGTTAATATGCACTACCATGGGCACACTATTCACCATGTCATGACCCAGGGTCATCACACAACTGTATGATGAGGTTTCCTGTGAATGGTGTAATATGCAAGAACTGCATGTTAACAGCATACCATGTATAATATATGAATGTAGATCAAGATGTAGATACTTCGATACACCCAGAACAAAAAATCTGTATAACCTTCCCTCCTACCCACCTACACATTTTCATCTTCTCTTTCAAGGGCTAACAAAAAATCCAATTTTCTGTGTTTGCTTTTTTTCAAAATGTAAATAAGAGGATAAATTTTTCGATGTATTAGCTGGGAATACTGAACATGTGTTAATTCAAAAATATAATGGACAATTTGGAATGTGGGTGTACATGTGTCCCCCAAAACAGGTTTACACCTGAGCAAGGGGAGCAGGGATGTATGTTTATGTATTTGTATGTGTATGTGTTCATATCACTGATTTCATCATCACCAAACTCATTATATCTTCTGCGTGGCCTGACCAGTCACCGGAAGATTCATTGTAATGGTCATACGAGACGGCTAGGCAGAAACTAGTCGTCGCTGGCTACCCCAGTTATGGGATTATGCCGTGATGTATGTATGTATGTATGTATGTATGTATGTATGTATGTATGTATGTATGTATGTATGTATGTATGTATGTATATATATATATACAGGGTGTTTATTGTAACTCTGCAAAGACTTTCAGGGGTAATAGAGGGGACCATGACAAGTATTTTTGACATAGGAACCCGTGTCCGGAAACGCCATCTAGAGGGGGGTTCATAGACAAGGAACGGGCGCGCTCAGACGCGTCAGGCGAGAGGCGCTAGGCGAGCGGACTGTTTTGTTGATAGATGGCGCTCGGATAGTAACCAACGATGCGATGTGCCATAACCTGGCACAATCCGGAAAGCAACTTAAGTCCGCCTCCTAGGAGACGCGCGGATAGTCAACAGCGGGTCTTTCGTTGCCAGGTTATGGCATATCGCGTTGTTGTTTACTTACAACGACGCGATACGCCATAACCTGGCAACAACTGCGCGCCACCTATCAACAAAACAGTCCGCTCGACTAGCGCCTATCGCGTGACGCGTCTGAGCGCACCCGTTCCTTGTCTATGAACCCCCTCTAGATGGCGTTTCCGGACACGGGTTCCTATGTCAAAAATACTTGTCTTGGTCCCCTCTATTACCCCCGAAAGTCTTTGCAGAGTTACAATAAACACCCTGTATATATATATACAGGGTGAATACTGTAACTTTGGCAAAAATCACAGGGTGGGTAGTGTAGACCAAGACAAGTATTTTTGACATAGGAAGCCATGTCCGGAAATGCCCCCGTACGGGGGTACGGCCGTTTCCCGTACAATATTTGGATGCAGCCAAAGGCCTGAACAACAATCGTTGTTTGGCTGTTTACATAGCAATTCAAGATCCCAACCCGCTTAAAACACATCAACACTCCAAAAACTGTCGTCTCTGATTCGCTGGAGTAAGAATGACTCCAATGAATCAGAGACGACCTTACATAACAAGTTGGCGACTCTCTTCTTTATGGGTCTCTAGTTGCCCCTGGTGGATAGGCAACCCACCGTACTCGAAACTTGCGTTCATCAGGTGTGTCATCGCGTGTGAAGGAGACGAAGGTGGACAATTGCGAATGTCAAGTGCCGAACGGAGGATTTTATTAGATCAAGGTCAGCCAACTCTGTTACACAGATTTTACAGTCATGAAAGATGGAACTAATGGATGACACAATTTTAT
>JYFJ02006710.1:0-18533 GCA_000934665.2 Catajapyx aquilonaris | reverse complement strand
GCACTTTCAAATATTCCGTAATTTATCCAGTAATGTCATTTTGATGCAACACAGTGATGGAATGTGTGTTTACAAGCATGGGCTAGCTATTTATGAACAAAAATCCCAAATCCCAGACCAAGGCTAGGACTCCATTATGCAAAAACATCTATTATTTCTCGCGAACTATGAATGCGCCAGGCTCTCAAACTGGACATAATAAACCTTGTGTGGGTCACAACTCGTGTCACCAAATGTGACTGTTGTAACTCAAATTCATTACTAATACTCGGGGTCCAAGTTCTTGGACATGTGACTGAGCATGTGACTAAGAGAATGTCACCCACTTTGTTCTGGGTACATTTTCAATGAAAACTAATTTCATAGGCGCATTCCTTTGTGATTCTCTTTCATTTGATATACAGTATGTTTATTGGGTTTTGACCCCTTCCATTAACCGAAAAAAATTCTGCAAAGAATGACCCATTTCCACATTTTCGCAATTTTTCCCTCCCCACGGTATTTAGCAATTTGACTAAAACTTGATATGCAGTGTTATGGCATAGATGTGTGCAGCTGTGATTTTTATCCGAAAAATTCAAAATGATCTTGCAACATTTCGGCCCACTTGATTCGGAAAGACCCCTATATTTTGAGGATTTTGGTTTTTCGACTGCCCCGAGGTCAAAAATAAATCCCAGGCAAAATTAATGCTCATTATGAGTTACGAGTGACCCAATGAACCCGAAAATGGCAATGAATTCCCATGGACAGAAAAAATGTTGATTTATGTTGCATAGTGTAATATTTCTATAGTATAACGATGTGCTGAAATTTCTGCTACACTTTAAGATGTGGCAATGGAAGAGAGTGGAAATAAACCTTCGCGAAATTTTACCGATGCGGATGGGAGCAGATTTCCATATCACGCGATATACAGAAATGGCCCTAGCAAACTGCTTGAGCTGACTCCCCAGAATAGTGAGTGACAACTACATTTGCTTCTGGCAGGGCTATTCCTTAGCCTATTCTAATACCAAAATACTGTTACTTAAGTCATTTTCAGCTGCGTGGTACAGTAATGGCGCTTGCATCAAATTTGGTTTGATAATAAATTATGTGGCATAAGGAATAATTATGTCATACCACACGTCTAGCATGACAGGTGATATGACCTGCAAGGTATTCTCTATACGCACAATGGTAACATTAGGCTATTATATGATGTGAGATGCAAAGTGATATATCTTCGAAAAATAAAATTTTTGAGATAACTATGCCAGCACGTGTAGTGGGGGACCTTCCAAGCTACTGATTAGTCCATTTAAAATTGTCAAAAGATTTTTTTGTGCACAATAAAAAATTAGTTTGCCTCGTACGCAATTTTCTTAAGTGACCTCTATTGGCTAGAGGACGTTTAATAACTCAGTAATTGAAGGGCTCTCTGCAATAAGCAGGTATGTGCACTTAGGACTTTTTCCTGTGTTTTAAAGCGAAAAGCCTATAAACCAGAGGTAAGTCCACATACCTCGTTACTGCAGAGAACCCTTCCAGGTAAGGGTTCTCTGCAATGTGGACAATGTGGTCTTACCTGGTTTATAGGCTTTTCGCTTTAAAACTCAGGAAAAAAGTCATGAGTGCACATACCTTCTTATTACAGAGAGCCCTTCAATAATTATTGATGTCATCTTGCTGGTAAATAGTCCTCTGGTGAACACTGATAAAATATCCCGCGGTGGGCACCCGTGGACACCACTACAAGCGAAATGGTCGTATAGAAAATCGGCTCTCCTGAAAATTCATTCTCTTTCGAGATAGATCACTTTGCATCTCATCTCTTATGAACCTTCTTGCCATCAAAAGCCGTGACACATCCTCACAAATGATGTACGTAAACAAAAATGAAGCATGATTATTAATTAATTAATTAACTAATTACTTATTGTGACCAAACCAACATTGCCAATATTACGATAGTTTGTAAACAAATATTATGAATTCAATAAAATTCTTTTGGTCTTATAATAGCCAAGAATCACCCTAACTGAAGCATATTACTGACCACCCTGTACACAGGGTGTAATGACAATAGGAGCGTGATACCATAAGTGTAGAACATACAGTATCATTCTGGATCAAAACGTCCTTTGGCATTTTGTGGAAAACAAAACTAGCTTTGCACATCATTTGGGAGTAATAATACGGTAATAATAATAATAATAATAATAATAATAATAATAATAATAATAATAATAATAATAATAATCCGGGGTAGTGCTTGACCTCATCTGAGGTATGCAGCACGGACCTTTATTTATTACATGTCAAGTACATTTGGAACCTTTATACGTAACGCCTGGGCCCACGGGCAGGATGACAGGAGGGGATGTGCAAGGTGCAGTGCAATGTCTTATCCTTGGTCATTTTTAGTGAACTCTCCCGGGTGGTTTAGTTAGTCTATTGGAAATACCACCCGAGACGAAGCCAGAGGTGACCCTGAACTCTGCACGAGATGAAGGGGGTGTCCCCGGGTTGGGATCGAACCCGGGACCTTAACATCCGTGGGCGCATACGTTACCGCAGCACCACTCCGCCTCCCATACATCATTTGGGAGTACTGTTCTTGGCATAGTGACGCCTTTAGAACATAAATAAACAGGTTCTAAATCGCCCTATTTCACTTTCTGTTGTAATTTTCTTTCAATTTGCTCCGGACGAGTAATTCGGAACAGGCGAATTTGTCTTATGTACCAATTGCGCATGCTGATCCCCAGTCGTGTGGCAAACAGGGTCAGTGAGGAACTTCTCAGTCCTTATTGGATATTGCTTTTGGACAAATAACTGCCTATATATAAATCGCTCTTAAGAACTGTGCTCCCTAACTTTGCATTGCTGTAGCGTATTAAGTGTGGGTTATAATTAGACAAAATGCCAGATAGGACTTTCGATACAGAAAGCCCTACCCATATGGTATCATGATCACATTGTATTAGCGTTGCAGCCTATATCACGTAACATAATTATGAAGAGCTGAAATGAAGAACGAGATGGGTCACCTAATTTCCATAAATGATGGGTTGAAGTTTGCATCCNCCCCCCCACCCCTCTCGGAGGCTGTAATATATTTCTCTGTCAGACTCTGTCTCGACCATCAGGAAATCATGGCTAGGGCCACTCTAAACATTGCCTAACTCAATAATTGCGAACAAAAATGTGTTTCTGATTGCTCTGCATTTCAGTCTTCATATGAGTCGGTGAGAATGAAAAGGCTAAAGGCAACCTTTTTCCTAATTATTGGCGATTTATATTGTTAAATACCCAGCTCATGAAGGGTCCTGTGCGAATAGTATGAATATTTCCATAGGAGTCCACAAAAACATCAACTTCATAATCGAGAGCGAAATTCGGGTAACTAAAAGACGATTAACACATAACGCGCTGCAAAAATAGTCCGTGTGCTAAGGGGTTGAACTTTCCATTTTGTGACAAAAGTATGAAACTCGGTACACCTGTTCTTTGGACCCTTCTGATCATATCTAAACGTGGGGCCACGATGGATGACCCCGCCGGCGGTCACTTTCACAGAGTTGCTATAACTACCAGATGCAGCATCCTTTAGGACCTTGTATACAAAAACATGAAACTCGCCGCAATTTGTCTTTGAACACTTCTGAACATGTCTGGATGTGAGGCCATGTTGACTGACCCCGCTGTGGGTTATTCTCAGGGTTGCCAGATCTAACGGACCCGACATACCATGCGAAGATCATGTGAATTGGGAGCTAGCATTCGGTGATAAAATCGTGAAACTCGGTACTGTAGTTCTTTGAACACATCTGAACACATCTGGACGTGGGGCCACGGCGGGTGGCCCCTGGTGGCCCCGCCAGGGGTCACTATCTCGGAGTTGCCAAATCGAACATGTGCTGCATACCTTTACATTAATAAGGGCCTTGCATTCGGTGATAAAACACTGATAAAACATGCAACTCGCCCCAATTGGTCTTTGGACACTACTGAACATGTCTGAAAGTGAGGCCACTATGGATAACCCAGCTGGGGGTCACTCGCAGGGTTGCCAGATCTAATGGGCTCTCTACGTAAACTATGTGAATAGGGAGCTTGCATTCGGTGATAAAAACGTGAAACCGCGTGAAACTCGGTACAATATAGTTCTTTGCACACTTCCCAACATATCTGGACGCGGGACCACAATGACCCATCCCGATGGAGGGAACTCTCTCGGGGTTGCCATATTTAACAGAATGTGCAACATAGTGCAACGTAGCGATAATGCCCTCCATCGGGGTGGGTCATTGTGGCCCCACGTCCAGATATGTTCGGAAGTATGGAAAGAACACTTGTACCGAGTTTCACGCCTTTATCACCGAATCCAAGTTCCCTATTCACATAGTTTACGTAGAGAGCCCATTATATCTGGCAACCCTGCGAGTGACCCCCAGATGGGTCATCCATAGTGGCCTCACTTCCAGACATGTTCAGAAGTGTCAAAAGACCAATTGTGGCGAGTTTCATGTTTTTGTCACCGAATACAAGGTCCTAAAGGATGCTGCATCTGGTAGTTATAGCAACGCTGTGAAAGTGACCCCCGGTGGGGTCACCCATCGTGGCCCCACGTCCATATGCCCACGTCCAGATATGATCAGAAGTGTCCAAAGAACAAGTGTACAGAGTTTCATACTTTTGTCACAAAATGCAAAGTTTGGGACAAATTTGTCCCTTAGCACCTGGACTAAGAGCAACATGTGCTTGATCTGCAGGAGGGGAAGGTTGGAAATAAAAATGTTTCAATTGGTTTCGCCAGGAATACGTTTTGCCTCTCTCCAACACCCTGGTTCTTCCAACCTAGCCCTGTGGTGACAGTAGTTTAATTACACCGTCTCCGCCAGACCGGGCATTTGGCGCTAGGGCGGCCCCACAGGAANGGGGGGGGGGGGGGGGTCGGTGCGGGTTGGCTTCCCTCTGAACCAACCCAAACCGTGCTTTCCTCTGAGGGCGTTCGTAGACTAGGATTCGGGTGGCTGGCAGCGATAGATGCCTGTGGAGATGCGCCAGCGCCAAAATTTCGGGCTGGTGGAGACTCTGTAATTAAACTACCATATCGTAGGAGTAACAGGGGGATGCCTCTCCCTTAGAGTGCACTTGGGCACTTTTCATTCTCACAGACTCATAAAATGATGAAAAATCGGAATTTAAGATAACGGCATGGTAGGTACTACTTCTTCAGTCTTAGAGATATCAATTGCATATCCCCCTACAAAAACACCAATAGAGCGATAGACATTCATCCCATCATTAGCTGCATGTTGTGACAAACACATTTATATACTATTTTCAATTATTATTAGTGACGCTTTTATTTGAAAGAAATGCCGCCGTCATAATACAGTATTGAGCTCGGATAAGTATTGGCTGAAACTTCTCGGACGTTCTCACCCTACGAACTCACCTTCAAGTCTAGATGAATCATTCACTTAAAAATCTCAATAAATGAGCTTTCTAACGGTGCATGAAACTCACTATTACACTTGAAGGTAAGGCAAATGGAAACTCGCGTCCAAGAGAATTATTTGACCAATACAGATGGCATGGTAAATTGACCGTCATTTACCGGCATTATTCTAAAAGCTCCTACATCTGTTTTCAGGAAAGAGAAGAGGAATTTCAGACTAAGAAAAGGTGGCCCTTTCGAAGTTTAAAAAATCCATTCGAGCTAGATCACAGACGTATTCCAGAGGAGCCATCCTTTTTCATGGCAGCCTTCAACAGAAACAAAGAAAGCTTGTAAGGCATCTCGCCAAAATATCAATTGCCTAGATTTCGTGCCTCCCCCAGTAAGCAAATTCGTCTTTCTAGGTTCATAATTAAGGATAGGGAGTCCTTCTTCACACCTGCGCAGAGAAGCCAGATAGTCTGGCAGATCCTGTTGAGGACTAAATATGGCGAAGATAGGTTTAAGGTAGGTTCTGTAGAGAGCAGCTAATTACCAATTCCAATCTAAGGTATAAATTGTGGAAATCTAGGGTAAACCAGGAAAATATATGTTCTCTACGTTATCAAGTTGTGCTTTCTCTAACCTTTCGGTACGAAGAAGTGCCGCTAGTGGAATATTGTCCCACCCACTGCCTTTCTGAATGCCACACTACTCCGCATCGCCAAACAAGATAACTGAGGAGTAAAGAGGCTCGGGTAGACACGGAGTCATCCTCATGTCCTTTGGATGGTAATTACCAAGGTACTGTACCTTATGTCAAATGCATGGTATGTGACAACTCCGCGTCTTGCCGAGCCTCTAATCGCTATCAGATATCTCAGCGAGTTATTTGTAGTGGGTGGCATTAAGATAAGGTGGTTAGTAGGATCTGCATTTGAAATCTGAAGAATACAACTTTCTCTTACAGTTAGTGTAGTGTATATGTTACGCTCAAACCCCGAAAACGGTCATTGGGAGAAAAAATCGTCCAGACTGCAGAATGCTCCATGTCAAACAGTCCATTCTGCAGAATGGACGTTTTAATGAAACGGCCAGACCCCTAAATGCGCTTTTTAAAAAGGCCAGAACGATGCCCTGGGCTAAACTTAAACGCCAGGACGCCAATAATTTCGTTTCGGGATGGCTGGTTTAGAAGACTAGATAACTAGTTGTGGCAGTTTCCGCTTTCCCACTATGCCATGTACAGTAGATGTTGGAAATAAATCACCCTATTGTTGTTTGGCAAATGCTTGAAATAAGTTACTTAGCATTATTTGATGATGCTGTTTATTTTCCGGGAACTATTAGTAAAACTTCCGTAAGTCGAATCTCCATGGGACCGGAAAAAACTTCGAGTTATAGAAGATTCGAGTCAGAGAAGTTAGGCTTTTTTGAGCACATAACGCTATAAGGAAGCCTACCTTCATATGCAGCGACGAAAGGTGTTCAAAACTTAAAAATAACTGTCACTATCACACTTACATTATTTTAATGTTCCTCGTTGTTTTGTTGTGGAAAAAAAAACTCCGTTACGGGCATTTGCCTAAGACTCTTAGATTCAAGGATTCAATTGTCACAATCGAGTCAAACACTTCTTTCGGTACGTCTGATAGACGGAGAACAGGATATTGAAGCCTTTCTGTCAGCTTTCTGTACATGTCTGTACTCTAGTCTCTTTGGCTGGTAAATGAGAAAATTTTCCATACTCGCCAACATGAACTTACTTGGACTTAGGGAGACTGAAAATGCATTGATATCCCATCGCAAGGCCCTGCCTGCACTTGGAGTTATGGAGAACTTCGAGTTATAGAAATTCGAGTTAGGGAAGTTTATTTCCTATTATTTTACATTGTGACCAACCAAGCTCGTCATTTTCTTAGACTTATGGAGAACTTCGACTTAGGGAAGTTCGTCTTATGGAAGTTTTACCTACAAATATTTATTACCATTATTACTTAGTACATCTTCTTCCAGGAACTGTTATCCTTCAATTATTATTAGTCTATTTGTTCTTGCAGGCACTGTTCCAATGACACTTAGAATTGCACTTAATATTGCTTGATCGACATTTGCATTTCCTATCAGTGCAGTACTTTTTGCAACTGCAACTTATGAATCCCTGCTTACTACCTGAATTTAAAGCTGAAGCCGATCGAAGAGACAGATCTGGTGGAAGGAACTTCGATCAGATCTATCAAAATAATATTGGAATCAGCGGGTGTGAACTCATTGCGAGCATACATCCTCTCTAAAAATTCCTTCTTCGGTGCCCAACTGGTAGAACCCAGATGCATTCACGTCGACAACAACCGCTAACACATTTCTGGGAGCCAAACGTCCTCGATCGGCTTCAGCTTTCAAGTTCAGGTAGTAAGTAGGGATTCGTAAGTGGCAGTTACAAAACGTACTATGAGTACATTAATGTAAATGTCGTTCAAGTAATACTAAATGTAATTATAAGAGTTTGGTTGAAACTTGCTTGAGGGGTCATTCATGTGCGATAGACACAGTGGTGAAAGTGTTAACTGACACTATCCAGCCGTTTCCGAAATATGAGCGACAGAATCATCCGAATTTTGGCCTCCGTATAGAGGTCGGGCGAGAAGGGACGAATGCAAGGAAGAGCTGATGGTAGTCAAGTGGATAGAGCGTTGGATGGATTTGTGATTTTGCCGGGAGCCGCTGCTCCCCAACGAGAACACAAAATTGTCAACAAGTCACATTTACAAAATAATGTGAGCTTTGCTAAAATATCGACAGATTCTCAATAGGATTTGGCAGGAGAGATTAATAATAATAATAATAATAATAATAATAATAATAATAATAATAATAATAATAATAATAATAATAATACGGCATTTTTGCGATAGAGCGGACATGAAGCGACGATTATTTTTTTCGTTGAATACCGCATTTGATCACACCAATCGGATGCTCAACATCTCTACTAAACATTGCCAACCTTAAAATTGGCCAGTGTTGCTGTTCCTTGGCACCAGCTGCTCATACGTTCAACTGTGCGCGCCAAAGGCCTTTTGGTGTCTGGGGACACGCGCGGCTTTTGGCGCCTCTGTAAGCATTGCCATTCATTCGATCACTTCTCGAGTGTGTCTGTTGGATGCAGCTTGATGTCCTCTTTCGATTGGTGTGCTTCAATTGTCGGAGGGTGATCTCTGTGTGCTTCTGTTTCAGTAACTAACCAGAGTCATCCGAAAGCTTTGGTTCGTTACCAAAAATTACAAAAAATTCCTGTACACACATTATGCCAATGATTTGGAGCGTCAAACTTGGAAACCTCTGTGGGAGTCGCGTAATACATCAGTGTCCCAAGATTCAGCCCAATTCCATACCTCCATGTATTTATTTGGACGGTAACGAACCAAGCCATTTTCCTGCCGCCGAGCGCGCTCCCTCCGATCTCGGCTCAGATAATAAGCAAATCCACGCCCAATAATGCAGAAATTTTTATGTAATGGTTTTCAATGGCGCTGATTTCAGATCCGATGTCAGAAATTCAAAAATCAAAATGGTTGATCCAATATGGCAGACAGCATGTGCAGAGAATTGGACAGATATACAGTATTAGCGTCAAAATTAGTTTACGGCGGCTTTAGAGGGCTCTGACTTCAAATTCAATGTAAAAAAAGTTACAAATCAAAGTGGCGCGATGTGTTATCCGGATAGGTTCTGATGCTACCGCCGATTTTATTGGGAGGAAGGGGGAGAGATGCAGTTCTTCAATAGTTCTTATTTATGATGCTGAAAACAAATTTTCACGAATCCTTCAAGTTATAAACAGTTGCCTCTATTTACAATGCCACTGCAAGATGGGTGGTCCGGAAGTTAATTGTCTCTAGCGGTCAAGGTGGCAGGTGGCAGGTGGTGGCAGCTAGTCTTTGGTTCTTCTCAGTCATGAGAGCCTCCCGCTTTTTATAGGCCGTAAATCAAAAAATTTGCATTTATCTGAATTTTTGCAGGTCTGAATTTATTGGAAAATTGACTGAAAGGACCCATTTTCAAATACCTTCATTTATAGGCTTAGTAAATTTTTACAGATGGTCACATTATAACTCCTTATACAGTCATATGCATATGCATTACAATGTGGTGCAGCTAAAATGGCTGTGCTAAGAGGTCAGAGGTCAGAGGTTATAAATTTTTGAATAAACCATTATTAAAATGTTTTCCCCTCTAGTCAGTTCATAACTTCATTGATGTGTCTGTGTCAGCCTCGTCCCCAAAGGCTGGTGTGTAGGCAGGCAGCCCCCTTTTCATATACTGGGTTACATCCAACATACACAATCAGCACGGCATAGTCCCATGATGAGGTATAGTCAGCGATGACCAGGTCATACGACCCAGCCATCTCAATCGACCAATACACGAGAATCCTCCGATGACTGGTCAGTGTCATGATGTGTCTCGTTTTAATTATGTACGCCCTGAAGTGGTAAAACAGCTCACAAATACTACCCGTGAAAAGGTTCTGAACGGTGGAAAATCGCACGCCTTGGTTCGTTACTTTTTTTCTTGGTTCGTTACCGAGAGTTTTGTTGCGCTACGATGCAAGAAAAGCAGATACCGGTAAGGCAAGGTGACCAATGGATTCCTCGCACTTTTTTTTCTCTGGAGCATCTCTATACTGCCATCAAAACCACTTAGAATTCGCAGAGTTATTACGCAATGTAACCCGGTGCAGAAATGCGTGTCCTCGAAACTTTGGTTCGTTACCGTGTTTGTTCTCGCTCCTCGGGCGCTATCGAATGATATACTTTGTGTCGGATTTGTGGCAAAATTCAGCCCTCTGTACCTGGAACTCAATAGAAAAAAAAGTGTCCCCAAAGGTTTACCACAAGCATGGAAAATCACAATGAAAGTTGAAAAAAATCGTCCGAACCTTGGTTCGTTACCGCAAAAATGCCCAATAATAATAATCCTGTGTGGTGCTTTCACCCCCCTGTGTGGGTATATCACACGGACCTTTATTGAACCTTACACATTGGTACCTATTAGTTGAAGCTTTCAAGAACTTTCAGGTCTGACCCGGTCATGGATGGCCCTACAGCCCATATTAGTTGAAGCGCCCGGGCCCACGGGCAGGATGACGAGAGGGGATGTGCAAGGTGTAGTGCAATGTCGTTGCTGTGGTCATTTTGTGAACGCCCCCAGGTGGTTTGTCTAATCGAAGATATCACCCGAGACGAAGCCAGAGATGACCCCGAACTCTGCACGAGATGAAGGGGGTGTCCCCGGGCTGGGGACCTTAACATTCGTGGGCGTTACCGCAGCGCCACTCCGCCTCCTCTGTCAGGAGAGATTATAAAATGCCATACATATTTTGATAAGGCTGAAGAGGTTCCCATTACTCAATTTTAGGTACATTTGCAGTTAACAGAAGCGAAAGGAAGCAGCTTGGTGGTCTCATAATAAATACCGGAGCAAAGAAACAATGGAAAACGATAATGTTGGAGGGGAGTGGGGGATGGTGGTATGGGATCGAAAAAGGGGGTAAAGGTGGCGGGCGGAATCAAAGTAGAAGGATTTGGAGCTGGCAGAGCAGCTTCCGACAAAATCACAAGTCCAATGCTCTATCCACTTGACTATCATCCGCTCTTCCTTGCACCCTTCTCGCCCGACCTTATACGCGGGGCCAAAATTCGGATGTTTCTGTCGCGCATATCTCGGAAACAGCTGGGCAGTAGCAGCTACAACTTTCACGACTATGTCGATCGCACATGAGTGACCCCTCAAGCAAGATTCAACCATATCAGAGGGGTCCGACCTTGACCGTTCCCTTGTAAGTGTAGAACGCTAGAGGCGGATTCCAAAGTCCCCTAAGTCCATTTACAAGAAAAATGAGCTGAGGATATCGAATGGTAGCTTTATGGTACTCCCCACCTCCTCCTGAGGTCGGAATACTCCAAATAAGTATCTCTAGGTCCAAGCACGAAATTCGGATGATTTTTCCAAAGCCATATAAGTCCATATGAAGACCTTGGGGGAAGAATGATCAAGGTCCACTTTTTGTCAAAAATGAGTTACATATCTCAAAAGATAGTTTCGCTAGTGTAGAATATGATGGTTTGGTCGTGGTTGTGGAGTAATGATCATAGGTCACTATGGAAGGTTCAGAAAGTGGGATTTACAATAGAACGTTATGGACCTGCGAAAAACCTGAGGTGAACCTTGATCGTTTTTTCCCCGAGGTCTTCATAATATACTTTATATCAACAAAGACTCAAATCTCAAAAGGACACAAATGGACCTAGGCGACATTGGAATCCCGCCTCTTATGATGAAGGTAATAGTTCCTGGAAAATAAACAGCATCATCAAATGTTGAGTATTTCAACCATTTGCCAAACAACAATATGGTGATTTATTCCCAGCATCTACGTACATGGCATAGTGGGAAACAGGAAACTCCCACAACGAGTTATGGAAGTCCCAACACGAAATTGGCGTCCTGACCAGGGATGGAAAAAGAACCGCTTCCTTCCAAGAAGCGCTTCTCTTTTCCATGTGCAGGGATGGAAAAACAACCGCTTCCTCCCAAAGAAGCGGTTCTTTTTCCATCCCTGGTCCTGACGTTTAAGTTTAGCCCAGGAAAGCGTTCTGGCCTCTTTAAAAAGAGCATTTCGGGGACTGGCCGTTTCATTAAAACTTCCATTCTGCAGAATGGCCGGTTTAAAACGTCCAGACTGCAGAATGCTCCATGTCAAACCGTCCATTCTGCAGAATGAATGGTTGGACAAGGAGCATTCTGCATAATGGACGTTTTTTTTGCTCAATGGCCGTTTTCAGGGTTTGAGCCTAACATATACACGTGCCGCACACCATATTTCAGGAAAAGCTATAGGCTATTCAACCTTTGATTTGTGAGGTTAGAGTACGATGTCACATTAATGATGATGATGATGATGATGATGATGATTTCAGATGGGAATAACTCGCCTAATAAGCAACGGTTCGTACAAAGCAGCATTTCCCCTCCATGAGGGAGACTACGAAAAGGATGACGAGCCCGGACGAGTGCCAAATGACCGAAGAGTACGTCTGACAATAGCACCGTATGAATAGTATGATATTACTTCTGATATATTACAGCTGCTGTACTCCGAGTGGGCTCACCCGTCCAAGTGCTTCAAAGAGCAGCCCTTGTGGTTGGTAAGGAGGTACTTTGGCGACAAAATTGGGCTATATTTCGGATGGCTCGGGTTCTACACTCAAATGCTCATTCCTGCGTCGGTCGTCGGTGTTCTCTGCTTCCTTCTAGGTCTCGTGTCCATGGACACCGATTACTATACGCCAGTGTAAGCGAAAAATAAATCATCAAAAGGTTTCAGGGACTGATTCTCTAAATAATCACAGATTGGTTGTACCTGTTCTGGCCACTGCACCGGTTCTGGCTAGTGGCCCTTTATACCTAGAGGTTGGTCAACTTGGTTTTGGCCGTCATGTTTTGTCGTCTCGGTGCGCAGGAATAGGCGGCCTTATGGTGAAACCATAATTATAATGTTTTCCCAAGTAGCAGTTCTCATATTGCCATTTTGAAATCATATGACATATGTAGCGCAGTTTTACAGCCCGAACTCTTACTGACTGTTGTAAATGCATGGTTGACGGTTTTTGGGCTGGAATGTGCAAAACGAGGCAAATATTTTATCATTGCTGTATTTGGTAAACTGCACGATAATAATGCCAAGCATATGTTTTGAAATGTCTACCATTTTATACAGTGACTCGCTTTGCGAGGCGGGGGGGCGAAGAGCCCCCCCCCCCACACCCCCATAGGGCTGCACCCCACTTGCGCGCCTTCGGCGCGAATTGGTCCGGTCCCGCGCAGGTCCTCCTCGGTCTCCGTAACTCTCAGAGGCCCGGTGTAGGTGCACCCGGCCACCCCACACTTACCCCACTCTCCGATGCGAACAGAGCGCAAGTCTTTTTACACAAAAATTGGTTGGAGCGGGGTGGCATCCGTTTACAGAACCCGTGACGTCATCGCTAAAGGTGTGGAGTATGAGAATGCGCCCTAGCTGACGTATTATGAAAAACGCACTGGTGGGATTAGAGTGGATCCAGATGCCAGCGGCGGGTGGAGGGGGCTCCGGAGAGGGTGTATTGTTCTCCGGCGGCTTAATGACGAGCAGATGGGCAAGGTCTCACGTGCAAAAGTTGACTTTCGGCTATCTCCAAAACGGCTGGGAAATTGGCGATTATAAGGATTTTTGGCATCGGTAATTATAGGGCAAGGAATCCAACGGAACTTCAACCAGCGCTCTACGACCTCGGGAAGTGCGAAATCTTTTCCGTCCTATATCCTCCTCGGATAGGGGCTTTATATATACTTGAAACCTGTTTGTAGTGGAACTACGCGGGACCTTAAAATTTTCCGTAATGAGCAAGTTTACGCTACATACGATGGCGAATCATTGAAGACTTTTTTAATTCAGAAGTTTCACTAGAGAAACTGAAACAGCGATATGCAGTAAAACTTCTATAAGTCGAACTTCCCTAAGTCGAAGTTCTCTATAAGTCGAAGAAAATGACGAGCTTGGTTGGTCACAATGTAAAACAATAGGAAATAAACTTCCCTAACTCGAATTTCTATAACTCGAAGTTCTCCATAACTCGAAGTGCAGGCAGGGCCTTACGATGGGATATCAATGCATTTTCGAGTACCTAAAACATACATTTTGATGCAGCAGGCAGACACTTAATCCGATGACGCTGAAAACACAATGGGGTGAGGGCAACTCAAGGAGCATGACATTGGTGCAGGTTAGTGCTTTTTCACGCCAACAGATTTCGAGAAAATGACCCTGTCCCAAGGTACAAGGGGGTCCAAGATACAAGAGCTTATGGAAACCTGTCTATTGCGGATTTTTTTCTGGGAACGGGCGTATACTGTATATATGTATAGGACAAGTTTCTGCTATATTAGACAAGTAGACTGTAGTGAAACCTGTCTACAACGGACCCTTTGTATAACGGAAACCGTCCCCCTAAAAGGGCCCTGCCCTCCAATGGGGTATAATAAATAAATAAATAAATAAATAAATAAATAAATAAATAAATAAATAAATAAGGGGAGGTGTGGTGGCCGAGATGGTAACGTCTCGGCCTGCTTAGTGAAAGGCCCCAGTTCGATCCCCGCCTGGGGAACTTTCCTTTCACCTGCGTCAGGAGGGTCTCTGACCTGCACCAAGGAGGTGTCTGGCAACCTAACCTCCTGGGGAACAGCACATGACCCCTTTACCGACATTGCACTTGCACCAATGTTCCCTCCCCAAAATCCCTACCCCTACCCTACATCCCAGACTCCTTGCACCGGTGTATGAAGTTAAACGGAAAGAAAATGGTGGTATCCCACCCCCCTAAAAAGGCTAAGCCTTATCACGGGGTAACGTAAATATAAAAAAATAACGTAAACCTGTCTATTGCGGGAACGGGCGTATGCATAGGACATAAATTCCGCGTCGAATATAATGAAAATGTGTTCATTACGGAAGATTTTAGGGTCCCGTGCGATTCCGCTATACACAGGTTTCACTGTATTAGACACGGAATTCATGTCCTATGCATGCATACGCCCGTTCCCATAAAAAATCCTGCAATAGACACGTTTACGCTATACAAAGGGTCAGTTATAGACAGGTTTCACTACAGTCTACATATCAAATATAGCAGAAACTTGTCAATGACGGCAAATTTTAGGGCCCCTAATAATAATGCCAACCATATGTTTTGAAAAGTCGCCCATTTTATAGAGTGAAACCTGTGACCGAAGCAGTAGTGGTGGAGTGGATATGGTGTCCGACTACTAATCGGAAGGTCCTGGGTTCGAGTCCCGAAGGCCGGCGATAATGACCTTGGTTTGCTGTGGTTTTCCAAGGTCGACCCAGGAAAATTCCTGGATCGTACCGTAAAATAGGCCACAGTCGCTTCCTTCCTTTCCCTGCCCTGGAGGAGGTGCGGTGTCGGTGGGGTATTTCTGGCCCGCACCCAGGGGGATGTCTCAAGCTTGGCCCCCCGAGGGACTGCATGCGGCCCCCACCACAAGACAATGCACTGCACCACTGTCCCTCCCTCTTATCCCTTCCCTGTCCCCCGTACCGGAGAGAACGAAAAGCATAGAAAACGGAGGCGATCCCCCCCCCCCCACATTGACCACTAGGTCTGAAGGGGGTACCAAAATATAAATAAATAAATGAGTGAAACCTGTGAATTTACACATTATCCGTGTTTTCCTGTTTGTAGGGCACACTCGTGCATTAATTCTTACGAATAATCTGGAGCGTACAGTGTAATGCAACCAGAAAACAGCAGGTAGGGTAGATAGTGCAGAGCTGTCCCCGCCATGTGCTTATTATGGCTTGCTTATGCCGACTTGTCGACGTAGCGTCTATAAACCACGTGACAGCAGTAGCCTATAAAAGATATCTTCCAAGTTGGCCAACCTCTATATAGGAATAAAGGGCCACTAGTTCTGGCCGCCATCCTAGTTAAACTATTAATATTAGGGAATCATGAAGCCCGATGCTAATGAAAAAATTAGCTAAATGTTAATTGGGAATACCATCAGGTGGCCTAATAGCGAGTGGCTGTGAAAGTCACCCCATATGAGCAAATCAAATGACACATGTGTAAGTTAGTCCACAAAGTGCTCATTTCTTGTGTAAAATTTTAAGGCGAAGGGTTGGATATTCTGCTAATTTATAGACGTAATTTACAATCATGTTGTATATGGAATGTGTGAATTTTTAAGATCGGGACATTCTGGGCTTCTTATGCTGTAATACCGTAAATATATTAGACAGTGTAGCTATAGATCATGTGGCCATGAAAATGTGGCCATGAAATATTACCAATGCTCCATTTGTGGGGGTCCGGGGGGGCGGAGACCCACCGGCTCGCAAAGCGAGTCTTCTAATATATATAAAGCCCCAATCCGACGAGGAGGATGAAAAAGATTTCGCACTTCCCGATGTCGTAAAGACCTCGGACTTGCACCGTTGTATTTCTAGCCTCCGGTATACCAATGCCAAAAATCCTCATAATCGCAAAATTCCCAGCCGTTTTGGAGATCGCCAAATTAAATGTAGACGCAAACCCGAGATCGCCAAATTAATGCATCCGCAAACTCCCCGAGAACAATAGCCCCATCCATCACCCCCTGACAGCTGCATCCACTCTAATCCCACGTAGCCTTTTTTCATGATACGTCACCTATGGCGCATTTTAATACTCCACACTTTTGTGGACCGTGACGTCACGGGTTCTGTAAACGGATGGATTACGGCGGAATACGGGCACGAGGGGGCCCGGGGGGGGNGGGGGGGGGGGGGGGCGGAGCCCCACCGGCTCGCAAAGCGAGTCTTCTAATATATATAAAGCCCCAATCCGAGGAGGAGGAGGATATAGGATGGAAAAGATTTCGCACTTCCCGGCGTCGCAGAGACCTCGGACTTGCACCGTTGGATTTCTAGCCTCCGGTATACCGATGCCAAAAGTCCTCATAATCGCAAAATTCCCAGCCGTTTCGGAGATCGCGAAATTAAATGTAGACGCAAACCCGGGATCGCGAAATTAATGTATCCGCAAACTCCCCCGGATCCCCGAGAACAATGGCCCACCCACTCCTCTCCACCCGCTGTCACTCAAACCTGCCGTTGGAATGATACGTCACAGATGGTCCCACCTGTCATCACAAGCGCTGTTTTGAACGATACGTCAGAGAGGGCACGTTCGGAAACTCCTCATCGCTACCAGTGACGTCACTGATTTCTGTAACCGGATGGATTAGGCGGGATACGGGCACCGCGCCGAAGGCGCGCAGGTGGGGCGCAGCCCCACGGGGGGGTCCGGGGGGGAAGGGGTCCGGGGGGGGGCCACCGGCAGAATATGTATTAATTTGCACATACATTCAAATGAAAACGAGCCAAGGTCATAGCAATATTGCCGAATGGGTTTCTCATGGCATCTTCTACACAAAAGGTTCTACAGTGCAGTGTTCAGGACAACAACCCCCCCCCCTCCTCCCCCCATCGAAAACACTGTCCAGTCAGACATGGAAGCAACTTTGAGCAGTAACTAATTAGTTTTTGACTGCAGGTGTCGGGAGTGCAGAAATTCATCGTAATTTTGTCACATGTTAAGAGCCGAGAGTAAGCGGTTTGCCTGCCCTAGCCTGGAATCACCAATCAATGACGGCCGCCCCTCTTGGAACCCCTTACTCCAGGCTGTAACATGCGACACAGACATGCAGATTTCGTACACAGTATACTTATATGCCGATGTATGCCAGATGGCAGCGGGAGTGGGGGTTGGGTGGCGGATGGGTGGGTGGGTCATTGTGCCCCGGCTTAACGAACACATGGCCAAGGCCGGAAATTAAAAATTCGTTTTTGGGCCATACCTCGAAAACGGCTGGGAAACCGATGTATTATCATACTGCCGACACCCTCCGTGGTTCAAAAAGAGATTACCTCAAGCGGCTCAACATTATTAATTCTTGTTGATTACAGGTATGGCAGGACGTTCTTTATGACCTGTGGTCGTAGAGGGCTGTGAGTGGCCTCAAAATATCGCTACAAAAATCAATTGGGAATCGAAAAATCCTCATAACTGCAAATTTCCCAGCCGTTTTCGAGGTATGGCCCAAAAACGAATTTTTAATTTCCGGCCTTGGCCATGTGTTCGTTAAGCTGGGGCACAATGACCCACCCACCCATCCGCCACCCAACCCCCACTCCCGCAGCCATCTGGTCCCAATCGCTGCTCAAATCTGCCGTGGGAATGGGGAACTAGCCTTGGTCTGGGATTTGGAATTTTTGTTCATAACTAGCTAGCCCATGCCTGTAAACATACATTCCATCACTCTGTTGCATCAAAATGACATTACTGGATAAATCACGGCACATTTAAAAGTGCCTTCAAAATTGGCGGGAAAAACGCGGAGGCCAATCGAAAGGGTACACTGAAATGCCTGGTTGACTGCGAGATATGAGGAATTTGACTTTGAATTAACCGCGGACACGACGGAAAGCATTCGCAAG
>JYFJ02006709.1:0-18385 GCA_000934665.2 Catajapyx aquilonaris | reverse complement strand
AGCACAGGCTTATCCAATTGACAAGTAGTTTTACACTCTATATTAATTTGAGTGCTCATCTATACTCTTTTCAGTTGACTTCTATATCGATATGGGTATATTTACTCAGGTATGTAAAAATCAGAAAAATTATTGCACGATTTGAGTAAAATTATTTATACATTATTGTGTAAAATTAAGTAAATATTATTTATATCAATAGGCTACATCCTAGCAATAATAATTCATTCTAATAATTATTTTAAAATATGAAAGATTGAAATACATATTCAAACCGAGTCACACATTTACCAAAATCAAGTAAAATATTTGCTAAAATTAGCAGCAAACTATTTCACGTAAGCAATGGCTTCTAAATAATTTACCAGCAGACTACCAGTGAAATTGTATCAGGAAGGCAGACCTAATTTGCAAACTCCCTCGTTTCAGTCACGTTTGCCAACCTGAATTTCAACACGTCCCTTCATGTGACGTATACGAAAACATTATTTTGTAATTACACCACACTATTTCTGGAGCACCCTCAACAGTACGAAGGTTACTTTTTACTCTCCCAACTCTCTCTTTCAAAGCTCACGCCAAGGTTGCAAACCATCCATTTTTCTCAGCTACCTAAATAAATTTTTTCCCCCGGATAAGTTGGCGCAACTGTCCGCATGACACATACACTTGTTGCTTTAGGTCCTTGTTATACACTTGTTCGTCTGACCGTTAGAAGAACCAACTCTAGAGCCGTCCAACAGGCCAATCTTGATTATGGAGGCTACTTGATAGCCACTGGAGGCAGGTTTCAGACTGCAAAGATTTTTCGAAACCCTAGGGGTTACTAATCAAAGTATCTGATCACTTTACAAAAAAAATAGGAAGAGCGTGTTAGTTGTCATTGTTACGCCTTAAAAAACTGGAATAGCAATACCCACGCTGAATCCAACCTCTCAAACACGTCACGTGTGGTCACTGATCAAACAGAATTGCACAATGGGGTCCTCCAGCCTATAAAAAGAGGCGACATGGCCTATTGTTACCTAGGGACGCCTCTGGAAATCAAATTAGCCGCATTATACCACTAGCTTCCAGACGGCTTTCCCGGGATTGTTCTTGGAATGATTGGACAAAAGGCATTGCTTCTTATACGAATGGCTGACCCTCATCTGCGAAGGTCCCAAACATGTCGTGCATGGGCGCCGCCATGTTTGGTCAACCTGTCCGCCATTTTTGGTCCAGATCCGCGTGGATATTACGTCCTTGGCATGTGAGGGTCAACCAGCCCCAGTACTGTCAATAATGACTGCATATGCACGCTACATGGACACGGAAATGCAGAGTTAATTACCCGAAGTAAATAAACCTCTATTTATAACTGAATGACTGCTGTATTACTGACAATTCAGCCTATTTTTACCCCTTATTAGAGGACAAAGTCGAGGACGATGAATCAGATAGTCTCGGACCAGACATTTGAACAAGGCCAAACACCCTTATATACTAATGATGACTTAAGTGTTCCTTTGCAAAGACAGTAGCTCACGTGACCCATATTTGTTTGTGTGGCACCCAACCGCAAAATCCGTCAACAACAACACCTCTGATTGAGACACATGCCCTTGACATCTTCCCGCCTACTTCCGGACAATAAACGCGTCCAAAAAATTACAACCCCATTCCAATTATTACCCTCCAAACATACCGAAAAAAATTGAGGCTATCCAATCAGGTCATCACTTCCCAAAACTCCCAAGATAATCAGGAATGTACCTAATGACCTACACAGCAAATTGGCCCCCTCCAATTTAGGGAAGTAAAAAAAATCACCCAAGCTCTCTACCGGCAACAAGACAAACCATAAAGCCCAATACGATTTATGACAACAATTGGACTGAGGTAAAATCACTGCTATTTTCCAAACCTCAAATTGTCCTCACGTTTTCCTCTGAGGCTGTGTACTTTTCAATCCAACATGAACTCGTAAAAGGTCGAGGTCGAAATGTCCCACTTCACATGCTTATGACACTGAATAATCTTGGGAACCAAATTCCTTCGATGAGAGTACAAATTTTTTTTTTTGGTCATGTCGTGACACCAGGTAGCCGTGATATACAGATGCAAATTCCACAGTACGCCAGAGGGCAGTGGGTACGCTTTGATTGCATTAGTTACGCTCTCAATGACGGGCCGTTAAATTATTCAATTATAAACCTGCTGGGCGCCATAAAATTTGGAAAAGTGGATGTGAAAGCTAGAGATGGGTGGAGGAGATGGCAGAAAGGGAATGCGGGATAGGGAGAGGTCACACTTGTTTCAATTTTTTTTTGCATCATTCACAGGTAATAGGATCTGCTCTGGGCGGCTGTCTCAACCAGGGAGATCAGTCTCCTCTTATCTGTTAACTGCTACTTCAAAGTAAGCCGCCAACCAGGTACTTTCCGTCCGCGACATATACGGTAACCAATAGATGGCACCCCCTTACCAGATGGCGCCACAGTGCGAGATGGCGCCACTTTGCGCATGCGCATTATGCAACTATTCCCAACTGTTAGGTGTAGTACTACTATTATTTGACCAGGTCATTTTGTTTGAACAAATTCTGTGGTGCAACCGGCTATACAATTCATGCAAGCACAGATCCGTGTCCCCCTGGTGTCCCCCCACCCATCCCCTTTTGTCCGTTGGTTCTTTCCATCATGTCCTAACTGCCATGTCCCCTTGTGATCATGCTTAGCATAAACAAAGAGTTCAAACCCGCCAAAAAATGCAGGCCTCGAACCTTCTCAAGGACGGCTCATCCTTCGATACCATCATCCCACGTACGGCACTGCTTGGAATGCTGACCCCCAACCAGAGGTCAAAGGGCGAGGACGGGCCAACACTAAGAGATGAAGTGCCTACCAGCTGACGACGGGTCATCCGCACCTTTATTTTTTTATTTTAAATTTAACGAGACAATTGCCTTGTCTCCTTAAGATTTTCTGGCCGACCTTGATACTGGGCACCTACGCCATTATTTTTTTTTGCGGGTATAAAAAATTGGCCTAATGAACATCCTGTTTTATCACATGCAAAAACCATCACGGACATATCCCGCTTTCTCTCGTAAAAAATACCGACAGTTTTTTTTTTGTAAGAATGATTGATGATTTGTTGAATAATTAGACGATCGGTATTCGGACAGTAAAAGTACCGTATACATTGCCTGTAGTATCACCCGAAAATCTATCCAATAATGTGTTCCAATTTGAGATTTTTTGCACACTCAACAGTTATTTTCGAACAGCTACTTGTACTTGTAGAAGTTATAACATTAGCTACTAATTATTGTATTGGCGCTTCAAATCGATATATCGAATTTCCATATCCACATAATTTTCCACATGATTGGTGTGTACCTGCTAGTTGCATCATGTAATCCCTCACATAAGTGCGTACCGGTGTCGAAACACTCATTACCCAATCAGGACAAACTGATTGCACGGCACACTGTTTAGTCCGTCACGTTTAGTCCATTGATCGCAGGTCAATGGAACCGTCTGGCTCTGAATACACCAAGCTCTCGGCAGCAGATTGGGCAAACCATACACTACCATGTAAGTATGTGTATAGTGCGGTAAGTGGTACGCGCCGCTCACGAAACTATCAACGAGAGGAATCGTGCTCGTGACTACCACTCCCGGGGACACGTCACAGGTCAAATCCGCGACGGCTATGCAAATAGATGGGCAAATCAACCATCTCGCCGCCGGTGAGGTGGGTACAAAAAGTGAAAGCCCACCTGCAATGGTATGCACTCACCATGCCACTAGTGGGTACAACATGGGGTTAACACCGTCATCCATTTGCCTACTTGCCGTGTGGACCAATCGCAAGTGGCGATACCTGGCTGTAGCCAATAGCAATAGCAAAATGTCTCCGTCCAATCAGCAATCGGCTTTTATGATTGGGTAATCACATCGTGCCAATCGTAGGGGGCCTTGTATATCGATACATCCCCGATGGTAATATCGATACATATCAAAGCGGGCCGTTTGAAAAGACGTTACGCAGCACATCCACGCTTATGCACGTCATCTCCAACTAATTACATTCCTCACCCTATCAATAGCCCCACGCTGTTCTACACCCTTAATTAACAACCACCTACATTGTCTAGCCCGTGTAGATTACACTGCTAATGTATGCCAAAGTCGCACTTGTATCCGTCGGTTCAAGGTCAAGCACGTTCTGGTCAAGATGGAGGCGTCAGAGGTCGACTCCAAATGACGACCTTCGCCAAAAGACGTGCATCTCGCATTAGTCCGCCTGACCGACCGCCATGGAACCAATGACCTAAAAAAGAAGTGCCCAGCAACCAACCTTTTCCTTCCTCTCCCACCAAACAAACCCGTTCCTTCTGGGAGCTACCACCGGGGGCCAACCATGGTTCTCCGGGGCAAAAATGGCCGTCATAAAACCCCCCCTGGACCACCTGGTCATTTTTAAGGTTTATGACCAGACTGGAGGTAGGCAAATTCATGACCATTTCGCAATGTCTAGACGGTTGGAAAATGGCGATGGTTGGAATGTAATGTTCCAAAAAAACAAAACAAAAAAAACTTGAAAAGAAAACAGTTCTTCGGATAGGTAATGTCTGATATCACTAGAACTCATAAATATTCAGGGTCGTTACCATACGTGGAATTGTATGTCACCGACAGGTATCAGCCAATTGAACGTGTGGGTGGTTCATAAAAATAGTTAAATATTCAGCAACCATTAAAAAATTGCACTTAAAAATAGACTCAATTTGCATAAATACCTGCTATTATCCATGATTTGTGTTTAGGTCTCAGCCTTGCGAAAATATTATATTCGCATGGCTATTAAAATTGTGCGTGACCATCTTAGAAGGCAAAATATATGAAAAGTGTGCATTTTATTTTTAACCATATTTTAAAAATAGTTCTGACTAATTTTTAGAGTGATGCTATCCTAATACGACACGCATTTTTTCGGGGTGGCCACAGGGTCCACATCAAATGACCCGTCTAAACACACTTGATGGCCACCTCAGTGTGTGGCTCTTATTTATGTACCCCAGCTTAACCGATAATTTTCGAATTATTCTCGTAATGGATCACGATTGGCACACACTCTCCCTGTAATTTTGGATCGGACTGGACATTTTTGACCCTCAGGGGATATTTTGTCCGCCTTTTTTTTAACCCTATGGTGATTGAGCTCCTTTTTTGTTTGTTACCATCTGACAACATTTGCACATACCAAATCGGGCATGCCATCCACTGCCGAAGAAGGTCAAAGGCACCGTGGAAGGGCTGATGGATTGGAAGGAAGGACCTGGAGGACCCTTTTGCGGCAAGGGTGGAGTCCTTTTCAAGAAGAGGGGTCTCGTGCCAGGGGATTCAGTTTCAACACAGCTTGTTAGCGCCCTAAGTGCATTTTTTGGAACCGGGTGTACCATAAGTTGGATATAGCATCTGGGACAACTTCCTCGTCCTTTTGCCTAGCGGCAACACACGGAGTTATGTGATGCTTCGTGATCCATCCCTCTCACCCTCACCATCAAACTAGTTGGTAAAGAAATTCCAGAGGTCGGCTCTTCCTGCCTTACTACCACCACCTTTCTTTTGATATAACGACCTCAAGAGTTGATGTCAAAGAACTGTCTCGATAAGGTGAACTCCCCATAAGTGCGTTGCAGTGGACTACTGCGCTCTTTGTCCCGGACAAAAAGCTCTCTTCTAGAGAGGTACGATGTCTTCCTATCAAACAACAACATCAGAGACCTGTCAAGGTTACTCTATACTCTATAGGGATTGGGTGGGGGAGTTGAAAGCAGGTGCCTTTCGACCGATTAACCTTTTGGAATGCTGGCTGTGTCACCCCCTCAGGGCAAGTAAAAAAATTCTCAAAAAAATGAGACAAAAAATGTTTATTTTGGATTGCTGTTGCCTCCTGAAGGTCAGAAATAAGACTGCATAGCAATAGTACTGTATAGTACAGTGCTGTATAGGGTATCAGTACTGTCCGGTGCATTACAGTACTGTATGGTGCATTACAGTACCGTATGGTGCATGACGGTACTGTATGGTGCATTACAGTACTGTATAGGGCATTACAGTACTGTATGGTGCATGACGGTACTGTATGGTGTATTACAGTACTGCATAGGGCATTACAGTACCGTATGGNTACTGTATGGTGCAAGACAGTACTGTATGGTGCATGACGGTACTGTATGGTGCATTACAGTACTGTATGGTGCATTACAGTACTGTATAGGGCATTACAGTACTGTATGGTGCATGACGGTACTGTACAGTGCATTACAGTACTGTATGGTGCATGACGGTACTGTACAGTGCATTACAGTCGTGTATAGCACTCTATAGCAATAATACGGCATACAGTATATTTATATAAGTAAAGGAATTGCCTCATATTCATACATAGTGGAACTATTTTTAAGTTTCGCAAAAAAAATGTAGTAATTTCAAATTTCGAAATGCGCAATGTTTTTTTATTGTTATTTAGAGCTCAGGTACACGCAACGACAGTGTTACTTTCAACCGGATTTGCGGTGCTGTAATCACTCCAAACGGAAGTGCGGACGGAAGCAGAGGGGGGAAGCAGACAGGTGGGCTATATAACGTGCCTTGTTGTGTGAAGGCAGGAAATCAGGTGAATGCGTACCTGTTGATGGCATAAAAACAACTTACGCTAAATTTCCTAGAACTTGCTGGCGACACTTGTTGAGGTGTCTTTTCGCGACGTCCATCCTTGGGGGCATTGCCAGGCGGAAAAAGAGGGTAGCTTACGGGATTTCCGCCCGTGACCATCTCGCTAGGTGAAGCATAAAATCACTTTCCTTTCTTACCAACGTCAATTTACCTACTGTTCAAAAAAAAATAAAAATCAAAATGCAACGTTATAACAAGCTGATAATACATACAATTTGGGTCATTTTCATAGTGAAAGCTTCAGGCGGATAAATCATAAACAGACAGAAATTCTATGAACACAACTTTTCTCCTAATTTATCTGTAATTGACAGGAAATACTGCTGGTTCCAGACGGTCGTTATAAAACCCCCATAAAACCCGCTATCAAAAACCCACCGTAACAGGACATTAGGTGCAATTTCCACACTTTGGCGGCAATTCGGTAGCCCTTCTCTTGTTGTCTGAACCCAAACACAGGAAATGTACCTGTAAAATCCTCGTCCTATTGTAAAGGTCACGTCTTGGGGAAGTGCCCTCCAGAGTGACCAGATTTTTTTTTTACTGTGACAAAAATTCGAGTCCAACCCACTCTGGATTTTACGAAGTGGCAATTCAGGTATAAGCCATACAGTTTTTGCTGTTCTTTAATTGGATCGGATGTGTGGGATCCCCCCCTCCAGCTTATTGAACCCAATCGTAAAAATATTCAACCCTGCACGTACACCAAATTTTTGATTCTGGTAATTTTTTTTCAGGCCATAACCAGTGACCAGTTGTTAGGTGTGGCGGGTGGTAGAGGGTAAAAGAGGTGGGGTGTTGTAGGCAAAAATTCACGGCCATCGGTAGCCGGACGTGAAGTGGACGGTCGTTCAACCCTGAACAGCTCCTCCACATATAATCCTGCGGGTATACTCTTTAAAGAAGGAGGCAAAATTTACTTTGACGATGTAGGTAGTCTGTCCACAACTTGAGGACACATGACCACCGAAACATGCTAATAGTCACATATAACATGCCCCAATTTCACTTATTAATACGGTTTAAATTTTTTAAATATTTGCCTACATTCCCCTGGTTGACCCAGCGAATATCAACGCACTGCACACACACACACTCTTGACCATTAAAAAAAACTGGTGGTGACCCGGCCTTGCCGAACGGCAGGTTGAATTGCCAGCAAGGTTGGGTTTGGGGAGAACACGTAACGGGAGGTGGGGAGAAATGGCTTCGGCCCCTAGTCATGTTCAGCAGCAACCAGGCGCCACATCACACACGGGGTGCATCAACAATACAGGGGCCATGCACCCCTATCGGGTCAGATTGACATACAGACAAGGAGGACAGTCTGTCGGTAGGATCAAAGATAGGGTGATCGATGGTGGGGTGATATATTTATAATATTTTAAATTTTTACCCCATTTGGAGAATCAGTGCTCTATTAGGGGGGGGTGGAATACCACCATTTTGCCACTCAAATTATTTCTGAAACTTTCATACATGGATAGGGAAGGAAGCGGCTGTGGCCTATTATTTGGAAGCTATCCCGGAATTATCCTGGGAGGACCATGGGAAACCACAGATTGGCAGTCCTTAACCACTACACCAACCTGCTTCGGTTATATTTATAATATTAAAATTTTCTCCAGCATATCCACCACGTTCCTCCATGCATCACTCGTCATTCCTAAACTCCGGTATACCTCGCTCGACAAGGACCGGTGGCAAACCGGGAAGATGTTACCCCCATCTGACAAGAATTCCACATTCATAAAAATCCGCTAAAAAAACCACACACCCCTGCAGCGTAATAATTGCCTCGTTGTATAAATTGGCCAAAAAATTCCGGGGCAGATTCCATCCAGAAGAGCACAAGTGGCGCCAACCTTATCGAAGGTGGTGGTCGCTAGGTAAAAAAGACCAGAAGGAAACAAGGCACGTCTTGACTTTTCAGACTACCTGAAACAAGTGGAAGAAGAAGGAAATGTTGAGGTAAAAAAAAAATGAAGAGCATCACAATCCTGAAGAGGTGAGCAAGAGAGTTCGCCTTCTGTGGATGGTACACCGTTAGCGTTCCTTCTTCTCCAACCTTGAAAAGTGGCCCTTTGGGCAAGGAGGTGGTGGGGTGGGTGGGAATCTAGAAGAAAAAGATGGAGAGAAGGTTTTGAAGAAGTGAAGAAAAAAAACTAGGGACAATGAAGTTTGAAGGAAGGTAGCAACAGATGGTTGAAGAATTAGGTTACTCAATATGAAGACGTGCGGTCTGTGGGTTGAGCTGATTTACTTAGGGATAGGGCAGTGGCGAAAAATTCTTGGCGAGTCATTTGTTATGCAGGGGAAGCCCTAATTATGTGACTGACCGTGAAAGGCAAAATTCAGACACTAAGACATCAGATATCTCGGAGATCTGAACCATAATAATGTAATCTTATACATATTTCACAACGTATGTCCCCTTGTTCCCGATGCAAATCAATACGGAGGCCTCGACGTATGCCCCAGGGTGATCATTGGGGGTAGTTTTTAACTGGGAAGGTTTTTAGCACATTTGTACTTGACCTCAGGAGGCGAAAGGGCAAAAAAGCACTAACCCCGGATGTAGCATCGATACATCGATTCATTCACAGTATTTCAGATAACGCGAGCAACGCCGGGTATCCTGCTAGTTAATTATAATTGAAAATGGCCGATATTATCCCAAACGTTACGCCCACATGACATTGCCAAAAATTTTCCCACGCCCCAATCCCGATCGTTCTAATAAAATAGTATCGCTACTTTCCATGTATGGCAACGTTACATGAAGTGGGAGGTAATGCAGGTTCAGACTAGCCATATTAACGCCCCATATTTTATTGTATCCTAAACTCTGCCCACCCATATATGATATAAATCGTTCAGATTGACATAATCGCCATCAATAACTCCTGAAGGCACATCCAGTCTGCAACGGGATGTCCTTGAGATTCGGATAGGGCACAGACCTTGCCTTTAACCTGATATCTGCACTGGTAAGTTGCACCCCCTATCATCCAACCAAAAACGGAAAAAAAAGAAGTACAAAAAAAAATGACCCCGTCCTTCCACTCCCACTCTCCAAGAAATCCTCTCCTACATTCCTCACCACCCAATACAGAGAGCAGCAGGTCACGTCATGGCGGGTCATAAATCTGGCCAACCACACCACACACTATGATGCATACACTTCGGCGCCCCCACCATTAATTCCAGGCGCCATATCACGCAATGATGATCGGAACACATGGGAAATAAATTAGCATAGATGCTGGAACAAATTAGCAGACTTGGATAATACAAATTGGTAGTTATTGCTAAAAAATTTAAGCGTACAGAAAAATGTACCACTAGGTGGTAAATCCTAGAATCGGCTAAATTTCTAGCACGTTCAGCTGTACAATTGTAACTGGACACTTGATCCTGTCACTATCGTGCTGATCACCCCCCATTCTCTCAACTACAAAAAAACAGCAATGATCCCAATTTGATCGGGTCTCGTGGTGGATAATTCGTCAAAACCCATGAATTAAGTTAGCAGAACGGCGGCAGTTTAATCACGACATTAGCCATGAGCATTGAATAACGGAGTTTTCCTTGCAGGCCTTTCTGAGGCCATCGTGTAGGGCAACGGGTTACCAATAATTGTGGAAATGGTTGAAGATTTATAATTATGGGCAAAGGAGGGGCTGGCTAGAGAGGTGGGGCTTATGTGACCTAACACTGGAGGCCTTCCTCGTCTCAAGACCTGCTGGATTGTTGACAAGTTTTCCCACGTGGGTTATTGTCGATTTTCTCTGTAAGCTTGTCTGCCTGCTGGCCATGGAATTGGTTCAGATACATTGCAACGGATGAGTCAACACGTCAAGGTGTTTCCTGTTCTATGATTTGTGCAATGCTCATCAAGTACCGCATACTCACGGTTTACCTGGAAATTGGTCTAACAATGTACGCTTATGAACTTCATGTTCTGCATATTTAAGTAGAAGCAATAAATGCAAAGAACACTAATTATCCCGCAATACCGTCAGTTTAACGACGCCGAAACGTCGCATCATTCAATTAAAACCAGTACCATAATTGCCAGACACTGTCCCATAATAATAATTGGAGTGGAAACTTTCGCACAAATACTGTGGTAAGCCAACCCCATAAAAATGACTAGTACAGTTTTACTTCTCGCTCTTCAATAAGTGCAATTCACCCTTCAGAATCAGAAACCCAGTGATGGATGACGCCCATTGGAATTAACTGTCCAGATGAGAATATTGATGGGATTGCTCTGGTGGAACTAGCCAGAAAGGAATTTCCTATTCCGTTATTTGTAGACCACCAGCTCAGCATGATTTCAGATCAGTTTCAAATCAGCTGGTCTAATTAATTAATTGCATTTCTTCATCACAAAGGACCTCACCTCTTTGGTGCCATCAACTCTCCCCAGAGTCTTGGAGCCCTGAAGGCACGAGTACAAATGTCCAGTTGACTTTCCCAAGCTCCAGGTGGCCGTCCCGATAGACTTAGACACGCTGTAAACCGGGTCCTGAATCTGGACATCCTTCTTCTTCCCTTTATGTCCAACCTCGTAATCAAGTTCAGGCTCGCTCTGCACCTCCCTGAACTCAGGTCTGGTTGTACGACCCCTCCGTCCTCTAGCTTTGTCCTTAAGCCTCAACTTACGCCTTGGTTTAGGCGAGCTGATAGGACTGGTTGTGGGACTTGCCAATGGAGACAAAGACTGAAGGCGATGTACGATGCTGCCAAACACTCCGAAAGACATGGCACTGTCCACACTATCAACGTTTTAGACGGAGCCCATTTCGGATGAGTCCACACGTGGGCTTGGGGGCCGCTGAACTGACTTGGCTTGGCTGGCTCGAGGCCTCCCCTACCTACCAACCAACCACCATGGGAACACAGGCTCCCTCCCACTCGGCCCAACACATGCACAAGCCCCACTTCTTTTTTTTTTTCATAGCTCTCTCTTCCTTTGCCCCACCGTCCCTCCACCACACAGCCTACATCCTGATGGACTCAACATGGCCACTTCTGGACAAAGCTCACTTTCAACAGGGAGTGATCTAATCTAGGTGGTATTTATCACTGTTCAGAATGGTTATCGCGGTTATTAGTTTGCCTGGAGACTCATAAAGAGTGCTAGCAATATCTGAAGTTTGTAGGACATCCAACTAAATAACTGAAAAATATGCAATTTATATTGATAATTATAATGTATTCCAGAACGATTCAAAATAATATTTTTCTGTAGTCATATCAACGCTGAAACAATAGCCTATTAAAATTAACACCTATATGCCTCAACATGACGTAATACTGAATGTCTGAATTGTCAACAATTCATGGAACGAACCAAAATTCTCATGGCCATAAATATTTATCAATTTGGAGAGAAATTCGTTACATCCACTGAATCAATTGTGAGCTCATAAAACCGAGGGATACCCGCAAATATTTACCAAAGGAAAAGTGCGCCATTTGCAAGCACCAACGACTCCTTTTCTTCCACAAAATAAGTCGGGTGGCACCCAAAAAAAAAATTCCCCTCACGGGGCTACGCATCGATAACCATAAATTAGCTATAAAAATACTTGCATCTGACACTAAACAGGGTGTGACCGAATAGAAAAAGACTCCGCCTCTATCCTTCTATTCTATCTCTATAAATAATAATAAAAAAATGATGTGGCACAAATTAATAAATTCCTGTGCCTTATTGGTCCATCACCTATCGAAGCAGAAGACCTATTTTCTGATAGGCGTGGCATCATGAAAACTCGCGGATGTCATCGTAGCACCAGCCCTGAACTTCACACCTAACATTCTAGGTTAAGTCAGAAAGCATCACGAAACCGTCACGAACGGAATTTGACCTCAGCTGATCATACAGGGTGTCACCCTATGTTAGCTGCGTATAGATACATTTTAGCTAATTAAAAAATTTCAGACTAATTAGATCAGGTCATATCTGGAAAATTCATAGTTCACAGCCACTTTCATTCGGCTTATTAGCACCAATTGGAAAGTATAACTACAGGGTGTGTACTTGGTCAGTGCACCACAATTGCATAGAGTACCGGTTCTGACAGCTTATAGGCCTTCTGCATAGGTCCTGAAGAATAGCACTATTTTTATAATAAACATGGGGGCCGCTCCGTTATGGAACATGATTCGGTTTTCCCTCCAGAATGGCTACGTTTTATCCGCGTAGTTATAACGGTAAAGGCTTTAAGTTCCAAAGAAACCACTTTTTTTTCGGGAGTGGGAGGTCCCATCTTCATATTCATCTTAAGGTGTAGGGTCCAGCGGTCATACCTCTCACGTGTGGTTTGGTCAGCTTTTTCCTTTCAACGAGCAGCAGATTTTCCCTTCATTGCAACTCGGTTATTACATCTCATTAGCTGCAGACAATGGACGGTACCCCATTACGTCATTCCGTTGGTAATTCGCTTGATGAAAAGTGGTGATAAATAACTACTGTTCTGCGCCCGGGTAGTGTGCGGTCAGCCATTACCCATTCTAATAGGTTCAAGTTATTAGGACTCATGTTCAAGTCAAGTGAGTGGATTCTCGTGGGCGTAACATGGGCACGTGTCTTTAAAATTAAAAAATTGTATTAATAAAACTCGCTATGCTCGGCGATGACTTCGCCCCCTTTGTGGGGCTTCGGCACTTGGCATCTCCGCCCGAGCCCCATAATAAAATAAAATAAAACAATAATTTTATATGAATTTTGCTATGGTGGTTACATAAATTTTTAATAAATAATTATTTTTAGCACTTAGTCACGCTTCATGGCTCGTAAGTCACGTATGAAATTAATTCCTGACGCATATTTTTGTCTCGCCAGGAAGTGTATGAATCAAGAGTGTTGCAGAACTTGTAATCAGGACATCTCTCACGACCCGTTGTGTTGCTATGGAGGAATAGTCTCCATGAAGGAGGCATATGTCTCTGCATGTTTTCCTTCCCGAATTCCAATGTGTTATGTGACACGGTAGCTTTCACATGTGTTGTGATTATTTTTACACCTTTTTACATGCTGATTGAGACTGTTGTATATGCAATGTGTTCACACGGGCGTCTTTTGTCTGTTTCTAAAGAAGCAACAAAATTGTGTAATTTGTGCTGTCCATAAATACGTTACAAGTTATATATTTAAAAAAAGTTGTTTGCAGATTTCTAGCCGTAAATTAATGGAGCGACTGCCGCCACATAAATCAAGTGGAGAAAAGACTGTAATTTTAAAAGAGTCAAACACTCGCCAGTTTTTGCCAAGCACATTCCGCTATTGGCTGCTGGCAATAATCAGATGCCTTACTGAGGATTGCAAATGAAATATGTATGACTTTCTATATAGGAATAATCTATATCCCGTTTGGTAGTGTTGGGTGTTAATTACTTAATTCTCCTTTAGGGCTCATGAGAAAACGAGGCCGATGGACAACATTAATTTTCCAGTACGATTCTTCGACTATCGCTTCAATTTCATGCTTGGCGGACCGGCCTAAGTGCACTGAGCTCCTGACAATAATTGCGAAGGAAAGATGAACATTGCGAAGGGCAAATAGGTCGTGAAGATAAGCGAACTCGATAGATCGCTGTTCCATCTGGCCTACTATCCAATGCTCCGTTAATTTCTGCACGCCAAGATTGTTTATGCAATTTTTCATATTCGGTATTATCTGGGCAGTATATTCTGACACACCTTGTGACGCACACAATCATGTCATAAATCGAATTTTAAGACATCACACGACATTGCAACAAATTATCATTTCAATAAATGTCAACTCAAATAAATTGATTTGAGAGATATTAATCAACAAAATATGAAAATTAGACAAATAATTTTTGGCCAGCTTGTACCATAAATAATAGCATAAATTTGCAAGGAGCTGACAGAGTATTTTAGCACAACTTGTACCCAACTTTTTCTTTTTTAAAAAAATAAAGGGCTCGTAAAGCAAAAGCGAAAGCCCAACATTTTGACTGCAACAAATTCCAGCTCCAAACAGAATGCTGGTCCGCATTTTTCATCCGGCTCTAAAGGGTCGAATTAATATGCCTCGAGATACAGGCGAACTTGGACCAAGGTCTGGAGCTCCTTAGATTTATTAGCCTACACCCATGGCAAACAGTGAGTCAGGCGGCGCCTACTTGTAAGAAGAAAAAGAATAAGAAAGTACGCCTTAACTTTTAATAAAACTCAGAAAAAAAAGCTATTTTAGTTTTTAAATTTAGCTACTATATAGGGAAACCTGTGGTGTGAAGTACAGCTCCAGCTCTTATTTACTTTAATTAAATCTAACAAGCAGCGTGAAGCTAGCGTTTATGTTATACTCGAATTAGAATTACGATGGGCACTAATTGTCGCACATTCCTCTATAAGAACCAGTTTCTATATTTGAACTTTGGTTAAGGGTCGATTAAGAAAAATTATTAAATACCCGCACCGTACGCCCTATAGCTTTGAGAGTGGTGGCAAAATGTAGCCCGTGTTTTATATATTTGCAAACCACTTTTGTTTTTTGTTTTTTGGAAACGATGCTTCGTAAAACTTTAAAAACGCAAAAAAACGCGGCCGTTCCACGGAATTTCCATTTCCGCCGTTCCAGGCGCCACCTCCTGGGTGGCGACTCGCTTACTTCTGCACTTCACCGTCGGATGTCGCTTCGACGCTGCTACCTGGTGCACTTTTGCCTAATTTTTTGCCTAATTTTGGCAAGTTGCTGCCTACTTATTATTAATTAAAGAAAATAGTGTCGATACAATTGATGCAACAATTTAGGCGGTCAAAAATTCCAAATCTCCTGGGTCAATCGAAGCTGATTAGTGTAAAGTACCGTTTGGGGGACAGCCTAGCACTTTCCTTGCGTGGTTTGTCAACTTCCTAGTTTGCAGACGTCGATTTGCAAAAGAGCAATGGGGGTTAGCTGGCTCTCAAACTCGCATGCATGGATACATGGATCATATCTCCAGCTAATGATACGTTTGCTCCACTTCTTTTTTTTCATTGCCCGAAAACCATAATCAATGCTCTTGAGCCCTGAAGCACTAACCGAATGACTGAATTGCACATGCAAGCCCATTTACAATCCGTCTTAAAATTTTATCAGACCTGCTTTCCACCTCATAAACAAAGGAAACTATTTTTTTTTGCAACATTTTTTTAAAAAGTGGTTTTTTGAGGAACACCTATCTCCAACAATTTTGCACTTAGGTTTCATTATGAAAATAATTAAAAAATCGCTAATTGTTCAATTGTTGACTTCCTATATATTTTGTCAGCTTTTTACCTATCCCAAACATTACGACCAATTACGAATTGTTTAACAGTTGGATTAATTGGCCATGGCCCTTCCAGCATTCCATGGTAAATCGCTCCATCATCCTTCCTACAAGTTGCCCACCATTAGTAAAAGTTAGTTGTGAAAACAAACAGCTTCTCTCGTGATGCAAGTGTGCCCCGAAGAGAGATGTTAAGGTCCAGTAAATGATGAGCCTCGGATACAAATTGGACAGGGGCGGATTCTTCAAGAATGTTAGAGGAAAGGACATGGTTCATTTTTCTTAGGGGGTAGGAAGCTTTGTCTTAAAGCCCATCCAAAGGATATGTCTGCTACTACTAATTAATGTACCGACTTAGAGACGGGACAATATTAGGAACAAAAAACGTGGGTTATATCCCCATAGAAATCAAGTGCCTAACTTCATCCCGCTATTGATGTTTACAAAATAATCAGCAACGGTATACCTGCCTAATTTCTCTCTCAGTAATTACTCTCTCTTTTTCTCAGAGGCTCCCTCTGTCAAACCTGACACACACCACAATACAAAAAAGGAGCACCCTGGCATCTGATAGGCTCCCGGATCGGGGCGCTTAGCGGACCCTCCTGAAGAGTAGCCACTTGACCCCATCCTTCTAATCAACAATCAGGATCCTCCAAATCCTCCTTTTCAATTTCCGGCAACTTTTCTGCGCGCTTTTCTGCATGACTCCACGTGCCTAGTCTGATCACGATTTTCTAGCGGTCATCACCAGTAGGCCACACGCTAGGGGCGCTGATGTTCTGCTATTGTCACTAGTTCCTCCATATGCCGCTGACCATGGCCAAGGGCGTGGCTATGTGCACCACTGTGATTCCTACACAATTTTTTTTTGTCCAACACAATACTAGGGGACAGTTAGGGTACTGTATCCTGCTCCGTTACGTACTTCGATGATCTATTTAGATATTGGTGGTATGGAAGACGAGGCTATTGCGTCACATGTCCAACCATTTTAGAATGCGTACTTTCACTCGACGTGACCACATTTAGGCAAAGTATAGCCCTAGAGGCACATGTTCATTTCCTGATCATCTTTTCCACTTTCGGCCATGCACCTCAAAAGAGAGATCATAATCGCACGAATTTTTAATGGGTGTTATGAAAATGAAAATAATATACATTCGCAACTTGGCATGATTCATAATGTGGGGATTGCGTATAAAGTGAAATCCTTTTCATACATAACGTGATCATCAGCATATAACCACCACTAGTAATAGGATTTGTTCGGGTCACCTTGAATCTCTCCCGCTCTTCTTATTTTTTTGTGTATCAGAGGGTATGTACTTTATTCAACAAGCTTTAATTAGCAGTAATTAAGGTGTGGTGCCTCGGAGGGTTCACAAAAGGGGTTCGGTAAAAAAAACAACAGAATTCGCATGTTACGCGGCCTTTTTACTCTCATGTAAAGATATACCCGCAAATTTACCAACATGCATTTTCAATCAATAACCACACCTCGCAGATTGTTTTCATGACAATGATGAATATATTTGGGACCCATTAAATTACTCTGTATCACATCCAATCCCTGTCATTTCCACATTGTTAGCAATATACGCAATGTCCCAACAATTAAATGGTTATGACGTCCAGACAACAGGAAGAACAATTTTTATATATTCTGCCGGACGTTCCTGAGATTCCTAATTCGTTTCGTATGACTTATGGGTATGACGCAACGTACGGACGTGACCCCAACGTGTATGAAGAAGACAGATTCCTTTTTCCAAACGGGCAGATTGACAGTTCAATGCGATATAAAGATTACGGATGATGCACTTATTTATAATATTAATCAAGTTGATTACCACGCTCTCAGGGTGGTTCCGGCAAGGGTCAGCCTCCCATGTTGGACAAAATTATTATGTAGTGAATAAACATGAGAAAATGATATTTTGACCAACATGAAATTGTTACAAAATTTCAACTCAGGTGAGGAAATTTTTTTAACTAAACAGCTTCTTCATACAGATAAAGTCACCAAAATGTAGGGGCATCCAACAGACAAAAAAAAGACCAAAAAATTACCGGTACGCCGTCCAGACACTTTAAAAGTCTAATAACCTCAAGACATTCCAGTGTTTTTCATGGCCGCAAAAAAGTCGCATTTTTACAACATGACAGTTACTATTTCGAAGGAAACGGGACAGGAGCAGCATATGAACTGACAAAATGAGACCTTCGTGTTCACGCGGATGTTACACCCGTAGCGGGGCAATTCCATGAGAGATCATGCAAAGGACTTCACCCTCTATTTTTTAATGTTAATGAAATTTGGTACGATAATTCTCCAGCAGGAATAGAGCACA
>JYFJ02006708.1:0-18397 GCA_000934665.2 Catajapyx aquilonaris | reverse complement strand
ACCTTTCAACTGTGGAGCATGCGCGTTTACACGTGCAACTTTGTTGCAGTGACGTCATTCAACAAAGTTGCTTCAACTTTGTGGAACGTGTAAAGACACCCTTACGTCAGAAGCGCAGCATTTCAATCACGTTTGGAGTTTGCAAGAGAATTCCATAGCAGGCACGTTAAAGATCCCCGGAGTGGCCATTTCCAGGAGGACCACCCCCTGGCGTCGGTGTTGAGCCTTAGAGGCAGATATAGGCCGACGTTAAGCCCCACTGAACCCAGCAGGCCAGATACCTATCAGAAGGTAACCAATCCCATTGAAAAATACCCTCGAAAATTCACGAATATTCAAATATTTAAATGTTCATTGACTTTTATGGCAGGTACTAATGGAAGTACAATAAGACATTACACCAAAGTGCTTGCACTCACCTCTTTAAGAATCATTCTATCAAATATCCTGGCAGTGCAATCGTGGCCAGTGATCCCTATTGAAAATCTGCTAGAAGTTCACTGGAATTCCATTACAACTGTTCCAAGGCAGTAGCCTTTGCATTTGAACACACACATCACTGATTTTCCAGTGAACTTGTTTGTGCCTTGCATCATACATCATCTTCATCTTTTTGTCTATGTTCATGTCCTTTTAGTGCATGACCATCCAAAACAGGTAAGTCATCTGGGACAACCATGACCCATGAAACGTGATAATCAACTGATATTCTGTTGAACCCACGGTTTTAGGGGCCTGTCCAAAGGGTCCAGCAAAGCTATTTGTGATAATGAATGGCCTATATTAGTCAGGTACCACTGTACCAGTATACCTCGTACATTCCAATACAGCCAGTTCCCAATTGACATTGCTCAGACTTCCTTAACCCTGGAACTGTGCCATAGGGTCTTTTTGGACCCCAAGGAATTAAAATGGATTAAAATGATAATTACAATGAACTTTTGCCATTTTTTACAGTATATAACAGGAAGTGCATGTTTATTTTGAATTAGCGATCATTTTAGGAATTGTTCAAATAATGATTGCATTCGTAGTCAATACATTGAAAAGTATTAAAATAAAAATATGGTGGGGTTCGAAAAGACCCCACAGCACGGTTGCTGTAATACTTTCAGGCACGGCACAGTTCCAGGGTTAAAAAATTGCAGAACTGCATAAACAATCTACAGAAGAAAATGGTCAAGTAAAATGGAGTCAGTTACACAAAATCGCGTTTTCAGTTCATGGCAATTCAGACCTGCCTACAAAACTCATTCCCTGACTCAGTTTACTTTACACGAGACAGACATTTGCATCCAGCAAGCAATGCGTCCATTTGATATTAGCTATTATTCCATATCATTAAGTCAAATAAAGGGTCATGCCATCGGCATCCTTAACCATACCCCCTGTATGGAGGATCCAACAAAAGGTTGTGACTGAGGCCCACCCACTCCCCTCCCCTACATTTCCCAATTTCCCCTCTATCAGCACTCCCCAGCCCCAAACCCCCTAGTCCCAAGAGCAGTTCTCAATATCATTCCAGTGATTCATTCTCAGTATTAGCAAGGTATTAGCACCTTTCAGATACTCATATATGGTGGACGAGAGGCTTGGCTGCCTACCTGGGAACTGCTTGGAACAGTGGGAAGGAGAATGTATGATGTCACAAGTTGCAGCTGTTTTCATAAACGAAGGCAACTCCTCTCCTGCCATCACTACCTTTCCAGTTACTGAAAACACTGGGAAATGACATTTTGGCTTCCAGGATATTAATTTAATTACTTTGTGATGGAAATACTTTTCTTAAAATCATCCAACACTGCTTTAGCAGTATGAACAGTTCTAATCCAGTTTTAAATATGTACTTTACACATCCTAATGTGGTGCTGCCTTCGAACACTAGCTGGTCAATTTAACTGTCTGGGAGCCAGCGAGGTACAATATGCCAATCTAAGTTGATTCTAATTGATATTGATACCTTACCCAAATCCTGTAGCCTACACACGCCCCAAAAAAGTGGTGGGGTGGGGTAGTAAACAAAATATGATAAAAAATCTCAGTTAAGATTATCTGGACTTTAGAATGGATAATTATGAATCGTAACATTGGAGTTAGGGAGAAACCAAAGTTGAAGTGGATTTGAGTTAACAACTGAAATAAATATGATTAAGCTTTGGACAGTGAATTTCTGTGAGGTCTGGTAATAACTGCTGTCACTATCTTAATTTGTTACTTAGCAGGTCATTAATTTTAATGATGAATGTGAGAGGCCACAAAAACACAAAGACTGATTGAAATTAATTATACAAAAAAAATTTCACTGAATTAAAAATGTTTATATCTCGTGTATGTTTTCAGAAATTGCTACACTTTGCTGAACTACATTTAACATTGTTATTTATTAATAAATTAAACTGTGATGACATGTATTGCAGTCCAATGTGCTACGATATAAAATTTCAATTCAATTAATGTGAAATGGCTTTAAATATCCCTTCATTCAAAAATGTGTAGATAATTTCACTTCTGTAAGTCATGGAAACCAGGGTTGTGAACCGAACCGAACCCTTGCTCCGTGAACCCGATAACATCGGAGCCACTCCAGAGCAGTAGAGCCGGGTCCAGAGCGAGTGTCGGAGTTTGGTTTGGGTTCGAGCCGGTTCCGGGGGAGAGTGGAGCCAAGGTCAGAGCAGGTCCGGAGTTTCGTTGGGAGCTTGCCAGCTTGCTCCGAAGTTTTGTTCAGGCCAACGGCTCCGGAGTTGAACCCGGTTCCGGAGACCGTTCGGAGCGGTTCAGAGCTTGGTTAGGTCCAACATACCAACGCAACGGGGGGAAAGGCAGAAAAACCGCTGGATTTACTCCAGCGTATGCGTCATGTTTTCATGGTGGGAGAATGACATTTCCCAGCACCAGCGATACAGGGTGTACCGCAAATGTCACCTTTTTATGTCATACGCATTTTTGTATGTCACAATATGTCATACCAATTTTTTGGATGTCACATTCTCATGTCATACGCATTTGCTGTATGTCACATTTTTATGTCATACGCATTTTTGTACGTTACAATATGTCATATGTGACATACAACAAATGCGTATGACAAAAATGTGACATAGCTACAACAAATGCGTATGACATGAGAATGTGACATACAAAAATGGGTATGACATATTGTGACACAAAAATGCATACGACATAAAAATGTGACATTTGCGGTACACCCTGTATCGTGGGTGCTGGGAAATGTCATTCTCCCACCATGAAAACATGACGCATACGCTGGAGTAAATCCAGCGGTTTTTCTGCCTTTCCCCCCGTTGCGTTGGTATGTTGGACCTAACCAAGCTCTGAACCGCTCCAAACCTGCTCCGGAACCGGGTTCAACTCCAGAGCTGTTGGCCTGAACCAAACTCCGCACCCGCTCCGACCTTGGCTTCACTCTCCCCCTGAACCGGCTCGAACCCGAACCAAACTCCGAGACTTGCTCCGGACCTGGCTCTACTGCTCCAAAGTGGCTCCGATGTTATTTGGTTCACGGAGCAAGGGTTCGGTTCGGTTCACAACCCTGATGGAAACAGTCTGAAATTCTCTGAGAACTTTTTGTAATTAATTTCAATGCAGTCTTTGGATTTGTGTGGCCCCTCAGGTTCATCATTAAATTGAATGTCCTGCTACGTAACAAATTAACGTAGTGACAGCAATTATTACCAGACCCCACAGAAATTCACTGTCCAAAGTGTAATCATATTTGTTTCAGTTGTTAACTGTCAAATTAACTTTTAACTTTGGTGGGGGGGAGGCGTGGTGACCGAGATGGTAACATCTCGGCTTGCTGTGCGGAAGGTCCCGGGTTCGATCCCCGCCCGGGAGTTCCCTTCCGCCTGCGTCAGTGGGTCTCTCACCCGCGCCTAGGAGGCGTCTTGGCAACCTAGCCTCCTGGGGGACTCCACATGACCCCTTTCCAGACATTGCACTTGCACCTGTGTCCCCTCCCCAGAAATCCACATCCTTACCCCATATCCTTTCATCCTTGCACCGGAGTCAGAAGAAAAAAATTACAGAAAAATTGAAGGGTGGTGGTATTCCACCCCCCTAAAAGGGCCTATCACGGGGTAACGTTAAATAATAATAATAATAATAATAATAATAATAATGATAATAATAATAATAATAATAATGATAATAATAATAATAATAATAATAATGATATAACTGGTGCCATCCTAGCTCTATTATTATGATTAATAATTATAAATTCTAGAGTCCAGATAATCTTAGGAGCGATTTTTTATCACACTTTGTTTACTACCCCACCCTGCCACTTTTTTGGGGCGCGCGTAGACTATGGGATTTGGGTAAGGTAGTCTACAACCCCTCACAACCAAACTAACTCTTCTTACCCTCCTAAATTTTGAAATTTTTTTGATTTTCAAATTCTGCTTGGCCTATAGTGTTGTGCAAACATCACCTCTACTGCCAATTTTCACGTTAGCAGGGTCAAAATACAAGCCAAAATACTCGAAATTCCGAAGCCACAACACCTGCATCCGGTCGCGGGTTGTCGCGACTGATATCAGCGATATGTAAATGATTGATTAAACTTGATTCATAAATTGCTACACAAAATCGATTTCGAAGCATGTGAGGTCATATTCTACTTGCTCGCGCCACCCTAGAGCGCGCTACAATCGCAGCAACCGGGGACCTGCAACCCGCGACCGGCTGCTAGGTGTTGTGGCTTCGGAATATCGCATTTAGCTTGTATTTTGACGTGAAAATTAGCAGCAGAGGCGATGTTTGCACAACACTATAGGCCAAGCAGAATTAGGAAATCCAAAATTTTTCGAAATTGAGGAGAGTAAGAAGAGTCACTTTGGTTGTCAGTGGTCCAACCGTGCTGCATACCAAGATGACCACAGATCTGACACTTGTGAAAGGGCTACTTGCTAGTGCAATTTGTCCTATAACGACAGTCTTGTTGATAATTCAACTAGTGAAACGTGGCATTTAGTAGAAAAATGTATCAATAATTATTGTCCAATTATACTGGAAGTAGCACCATTACTGTTGCAGTCAAAAAAAATTCCAAACACGCAAAAGCCAAAGTAAATTCTTTTAAAACCATGCTTGATGGGATACATTATACAAACATAACTTTCAATCAAAGGAACTCTCTTGTGCACAATACGAGAAAACTCTCCAGTTAAACTGCATCTTTTAATTCCACCAAAATTAAAGAAGCAATCAATGGCAGATGCCTTATGAGAACCCATTGGGGTTAACAAATGAGTCCTTTTCTGGTGGATCAAGGATATGGCTCAAAACGTTCTTTCAATAAGGCCTTGGGATTCGGGAAATAAAATACACTTCATAAGAATCAATCTACACTGTCCATCAGGTAATATCACTCGAATATTTACACACACCACACAATTGCAGACGAACAGCTCCAGCAATCTAGGAGTAAACAAAAAAAAAACCTATTCATGTAGATATACATCATCCTTGCACTAAGGTGATGAACAGAAGCGGATTAAATAAGGAAGGCTTCACTGGGCTACCAGTAAAGCACTTGTGAACTAGGATTCAAAGCAAACCACAGTTGATGCAATATTCCATGAAAGGCATGAACAGGAATTGGGTGATGGTTACTTACTAGATGTGTTATCACTTGCAAAAGCAGGTAGGAAGAATGGAAGTGGTGACATCATGCAGAGGTGGAAAAGTGCCCAAAAAGTCCACACTAGTATTGTGCAACTCAACTTAGCCTTCTTTACACTCTTGCCACAACTGACCACATTTATCCATCATAAAAATGAGCACACTGCTGATATGTCTGAGCAGATTCCTTCACTTTTAGTCCACAGTTTCCTGCATTTGTGCTTGGATGCATGATTAAGCCTGTGAGTAACATGAATGTGGGATTGAGTAAACAATATGGTAGACATATGGATCATGACTGATAAGTCACTTTGCTGCTTCTCTGGACTGGCATGCTGCTCGTCGCTTTTGTCCCCAGCAGGGAATGCCACAAGTCCATGTTTGCGAAAGGACTTCTTTCCTGTAGTTGGTTCCTGTGCACTAATGGTCCATGCACTATCGATCCAAATTACCATCTTTTAACATGTGCACAGCCTTCTTCACAAGTTATGACAGGAAGAAGAAAAAATTAATTTACTAAGCGGGAAGCAGTAAGGAGTTTCAAAATAAGAGTAATAGCAGGCCATTACATTATAACTCAGTGTGATTGGAAATACACAGAACACATTACTCTCTTGGACTGTGAATACATAATATGACATCGCTGTATCCGCATGTGATTCTTCGAAATACATCATGTCATATTCTTGGAACACTCGGGGAGAAGACCTCCACAGTTTCAGAAGTACACCCTCACTTTTAAATCCAGATGTTGCAGCTTCCTCGGTGAATGGTTCCTTTACACATGTATATGCTCAGACAACAATCTCCAAAATAACATCTTTTAAAGATATAAATCATACACCAACCTGCTCACTATTGGACACAACAAAGTGAAAAAAAACTATGAACAATACTGTGTAGAAATTTCCCGCCAGCTGTCATTACATAACACTGCAATGACTCAAAACACATAAAACAAAGCACATTATTCAGGGACTGAGTACATAATATGACACAGCTGTAATCATCAATAACTTCTCAAACTTCAGGGTGCTTGGTAATAATCATAACCTAGTTATTGCAGCCATTCAAATGGCAGATATCTGACTAGCAGGAAGAATTGGGATTTCTGGTAAAAATATAACCAGCCAGAGGGGGTGATTAAACTTGCTCTGGTGCAAGTCTCTGCCTCTATTTATGAATAGCATCCCAACCCAGACCTGCTTCACACATACGAAAGCTAAAAAAAAAATGATGAACACTCCCAACACTATTAATTTTCACTAATTGGCACAGTTAGGGAGGCACAGTTCTGATGACATCGGAGACAATGGGCACTTAAAAGGAGTACACAATGGCAGTAGCTCCTTTGCATCACTATTTTGTGCATTGAAAGTATTTCATCCATCGATTTAGCCAAATTAATGGAATTAATGGAAATTAATAAAATGTTGACCCTTTCCATGAGTAGATTGTGATTTGGGTATTACATCTCTATCTCTATCTCTATAAATAAGGAAGTTTGTTTGTGAGTTTGTTTGTCCCTTATAGAAATCCGGGGGAAGGCCCCTACACCGCCTTAAATTAGCATATCGGGGGTTACATTTTTCAAGGAATTTAATGTCGCATGTTTCAGCTTCCGAAAATGAACCTAACACCCATAACACGCATATTCCCAATTAACCAATTGCCAATTACCAATTTAACAATATTCATGGATTTCCATGGTAATGCCCTCATTACATAGTAATTCGTGAGATTTTGAAGACAAGAATAGGGACTGTTAATTCCGAAAATGAACCTAACACCCATAACACGCATATTCCCGAATCATCTCACTACTCGGGCAACAATATCCGCCAATTACCCCATCTCACGTACGCTCTTTAACAATATTACTACATTTCAAATTTCCATGGAGATGCCCTAATTACAGAGTAATTCGTGAGATTTTGAAGACAAGAATGGGGACTGTTATAATAATAATAATAATAATAATAATAATAATGGATACCCCGTGATAGGCCCCTTGGGCCTCTTAGGGGATCATCTTTTGAATAACCGATTTTAATCATTTGCCTGTAATGTGATGGATTTTGATAGTGGGAGGAAACGGGAGAACCCCGAGAAAACCCACGCGAACACGGAGAGAACCCATCGAAACTCTATCCACGTAAGTATCCTCGGGCCGACCCGGGGATCGAACTCGGGACCTTAGAGGTGGAAGGCTGCGGCGCTAACCGCTCGGCCACCGTGTCGCCCTCCAAGAATGGGGACTGTTAATTATACTGTTTTTGTTTGTAAGCATTTCCAAGGAAACTCAAAAAGTGAGAAGTTCCAGAATTGCATTTTCGGAGATATCGAGTGTTCCTTTCCTGTTTCTCGATGCCTCCAAAAAAACGTTGCACTTTTGGGCAATCTCCCGCTGCCAAATGCAAACGAAGTACAAGGCAGCAAGAAACTTCAGAAGAGCGAGAGTCCCGTCTACACCTTCAAGCAGCCAGACAAGCTGGACAGAGGCAGCAAGAAACATCAGAAGAACGAGAGTCCCGTCTACACCTCCAAGCAGCCAGACAGCCCCGGCTCTGGCAGGAACTGATGCCAGTAATGATTGACACCAGATTGACCCCTTTACAGTTAATGAAAAATTTTGGCTTATTGTTTTCAATATAACTACGCAATGACCCATAAGGCCAATTTTAAGGCAGTGTAGGGGCATTCCCCTGGATTTCTATAGGGAACAAACACACCCACCAACATCCTCATTTATAGATATAGGCCTATACCACCATAACATACCCGGGCAACGCTGGGTAACCTGCTAGTCAACTATAAGTGTAAACAAAAATCCTACTCAGTCACAATAAATTAAATGGTTCAAAATTTTCCGCTTTTGTATGGATGCAACACTAATGCAATGTGTCTGATGTTATGATTTGGTATTTTGTGTGTTCCCAAAGTCTTTTTGTACCATACTATTGAACAATTGTAAAATTGTCCTACATTATGATACAATATGTTAACAAGCAAATGAAAATTACATTAAACAGTTTTCAGCAACCAGGGGGATCGTTTATGTAGGGATGTCATTTGATAGCCTTGTTACTTAGAAAATTGGCTTTTCAACATGTAGTATAGCATATCTTGGAAGGTAGGAGCACATTCAAGCATTGGGCATTGAGCACATTTTCATATACCGTTATGTGTGACTGCTTCTTATGGATTCTGCATATCTTGTATTTGCATGAAGCAGTTGTTTTGAGATATCCTCACATATTCGCCTGGGTTTTCTCAGGCTTCTCTCATTTCCTCCACAGTCAAAAAATCTCTTGCTCTCTCACTCTCCCCTATCCCAGAGCCCAACATGTTCCCTACCTTCCAGGACATGTTATACAACACGATAAAAGGCCTACTATCTTAATTCCGTAAGACGAGGCTATTTAATACACTATTTATATATTTTCCCATCAGGGTTAGCAAGTATCATTTTGTGACAGGTGTCAACATTTTGAATGCATATTATGTGGCTATTTCAAATCATGAAAACCATTGTTCAAATACCTGCTGACTTGGAGAAAAAAATCAATATTTCTTGCATGTCCAAAATAGCCTCCAGACTTGAGCTATTTCAGACATGTATACTAACAATTTGGCCACAAAGTGTTCTCTCAAAATTCAATGCAGGCACATGATGACCCAGCTCTTTAGCTACAACCGGACACAAACACCATGTAAATTGAAGAATTGTCATTGGTGATAAATATCTAAATACCTTTTCCCCTTTTTTAAACCATGTGTTTATTTATGCTGGCATGGGTTGGCATAGCCTGAACAACACTGTGTTTGGCACAGTATAGTATCATGGCTTTTGCATCATTAAAACCTAATCAATACTGAAGAATATTTTGAACTGTAATACCAAATATGGGAAGACGACACTCTCATTGCCAAGTGTAAGGCTTCCTGGGAAGAGTTCTCGACATAGATTTATAAAATCTGGTGTTGCAGCTCGAAAAATGCTATCATAATCATGATGTGTTTGCCCCCCACTAACTATAAAGATCAGTGCCATCATGTGTAAGATTGGGGGGAAATTATTTAAACATGTCACATAATACTTATTTTTGAAACATGCTAATTTTTAAAATGAGACCAAAATGAAGCAGTGTAAATGAGTTATTTCAGACTGTAAATAGGTTTTTAAATTAATTTAAATAGAAACATTCTAGAGATCCTCCTATAAACTAATAAGGATGGTCTGGATTCCAGAAATTTATCAATTATTTCAACTAGTCCTCCTTACACAAAACATGTACTTGCTCAAAAGTAATAAATTAGTGTAAGTTTTTTTGTAAGTACCAGTGCTTTCTCAGAGGACCAAAGAGTAGTTTGTGTACACAAAATTCCCCTCTTCAGACTTTCCCTTTTTAATTTTTTAGGCTTTTCTTATCGAAGAAAAAAAAAAAGTACCATAGAACGGCTCTGTCTGTCTGTCCATCCGTCTGTGAACAGGCATTAGGGCCTAAACCGCAAGAGATAGTGAGACATGGTTTTCGGATTCGGACATAAACAAACTCGGTGTTGTGCTGGTGCTGCACCAGGCCATAAATGAATTAACCTAGTACAGGGATATGCAACTAGTTTATGACAAGGTCCAGTATTTACCTTCCCTGGACCATAGAAGGTTCGGACACCCCCCNCCCCCCCCCCCGGGTAAAGATATGGATTATATATTTTTAGATGGTACCACAGGGTTCAATTTTGAAAATATAAACATGTGCAGCAAGGGCAGAAGGGCCTATCAAGACAGGGCATATTAAGACATTTTCGCCCTTTATGAGGTCCTGTACAGGCGCGTAGGCAGAAAAATTTCAGAGAGGGGCCCATTTCATAAGGACAAGGTGAACAAACCCTAAAGGGCGAAATTTTTTTGAGGGGTTCAAGGTCAACAAGCTTAGGTCGATATGGGAGATTTGAATGGATGTGCATTTGATGAAATTGGTAGCACTTTTTCCAAAAAATCATGAATTAATAATTTCTAATGCTATTTCAAACTGTCCTGTCGCGGTCTGGACAAAATTCATCGCGGTTCAGATCCGGACCACGGTCGGCCAGTTGAATAGCCCTGACCTAGTAGCTCAGGTGTATCAACAGTGCAAAAAGAACTGTCCCAGTCATCCTGACGTGTGGGCTGGCCGCTCGACACACACCATGTAAGTTACATGGTGTGTGTTGAGCGGGCAGCACACACATCAGGATGACTGGGACAATTCTTTTTGAACTGATGATACAGTACATGATGGGTTGGGATACAGATTTCTGGAACACAAGGACTATTGGCCATCAAACACTCCCTGCAGAGGTCCATGGTTGTTTATAAAAAAGAAATGCGTAGGTGGAAAAATGTGGGTGGAAAGGCAGTCTGGCATATTGGCATTGACTGACAGAAGTGAATAATTTCATTGGTGTAGGAGGCAAGCTGATACACACGAAGTACAAATTGCTCTATGTAAATGGGCTCATGTTCTTGCGCACAATGCTTATTACTAGCCATTATGATGAAATATTAAACAGCCTTACCCCTCTCGCAGCTGCCTCCCCGGTGCAGGGATCGAAACTTTCGTGAATTTTTTGCGGAACTTCTATAAGGCGTAAATGAATGCAGTTTTCGGCATATTCACAAGCAAGCCAGGGAGAACTCACCACAAAAATTACATGCTCGAGTGTTTTGTCTGACATTATGACATGACGTCATCCTTGGGCGGCCACATTGGAAAAAGTTCTATGCACAATGATAGAGCTTGTATGAAGCCTAGCTCAATTATGGGAATGTAGAAATTAATGAGATCGAGTTCTAAGCAATATTTTTCATAGAATAGTTCTTTGAACCTGTAAACTTCACAGCTACGTATTTTTCTGACCCCCAAGTAACTGCATAGATAAGTTATAGCTATAACAGCTATAATAATAATAATAATTATAATAATAATAATAATAATAATAATAATAATATCCGGGTAGTGCTTGGCCTTCTCGGCATGTAGCACGGACCTTTATTTGTACGATGTACATATTTGGAACCTAATTATTGAAGCGCCCGGGCCCACGGGCAGGATGACAGGAGGGGATGTGCAAGGTGCAGTGCAATGTCTTTATGTGGCCATTTTTAGTGAACTCCCCCGGGTGGTTTAGTCTGTGGATATACCACCCGAGACGAAGCCAGAGGTGACCCTTAACTCTGCACGAGATGAAGGGGGTGTCCCCGGGTTGGGATCGAACCCGGGACCTTTAACATCCGTGGGCACGTACATTACCGCAGCACCACTCCGCCTCCCCTATAACAGCTATAACTTATCTATGCAGCCACTCGGGGGCAAGGCCTAGACTGTGGGAGCGGTGCAGTAGATCTGGCGGGAGCGGCCTGTCAATGCAGTTTGAATGATATAGGCGGGATAGGGCCAACACGAGCAGTTGGTGAGATATGGAATTTTTTAAATACGATTATGTCATGCATGAGTCATTGATGAATCATTCAGGGGGAGTAGCGGCTGCGAGAGGGTTAAAGCTTAACCTTACTGCACATTGCCTTTTTAAAGAATAGGACAGCTATATTGTGGGCACCATAAATTCATACAATTAAGAAAGAGAGAGAAATATCCTATTGCCATTATAACATAATCCAATGCAATGGTTTGAAACATACAAAACAAAACACTGCTGTTTCGAGCAGTGAGTACATAATATGATGATACAGCTGTGGTCATATCTGATTCTTGAAAATATACAGGGTGTTGCAAGTATCAGGGTAGTTCTTAGCTCTCGCTAATATTGCCCAAAGTGGTTACTTGGTAGCTTGTTGCACCTCAGGAGCCCAATTATTCCTAGGTGGCCTAATAGAGCAGTTGCTATATCATGGGCATACAAAAGAAATCCACAGTCAAAAAATCCTGTGTCAGGATAATTTGAAGCAAAGATTGACCTTGCACTTGATTACATGCTATTGAAGGCAGAAAAATGCTACTTAGGGATGTAAATAACTCAAAACCGCCAAAATTGGACTTAGTGGATTTCTCTTGTATTCCCAGGATATAAAAGGCCACCTGGACCAGGGCACAAGCAGCTAAAAAAAATAGATAACAGCTTCGAGGAAAATTTATTCTAACTACAGCAACCCACATACTTGGAACACTAGTATTGTTTCATGAATTGTACACTTCGGGGCTAGATGCCCTGGCCGTGGGAAATTATTTCCAATTAGAAAATTTAAACTTTTTCATGCACTTTCTCCTGAAAATAGCTTCCCAAAGCCAATGCAACCAGCCCTTGGACTTTCTGACAGTTTTGCAAAATAACCACCACTTCTAAATACCAAATGTTGCAGCTTCTTTGTGAGTTGTTCCCTTTCACATGCATAATTCCAGGATGACAATCTCCAAAAGGACACATTTTAGATAAATATCATGTGCAGCCTGTTCACTATTGGACACAAGGAACTAAAAAAAATGCACAATATCGAAATTTCCCGCCTGCTGTAGATGTCTTGATCCACGTTCACACTTCACTTAGCGTTCTAGAAACATTACTACTACAGTTGCAAGCATAAAAAGCCTGCCTGTAAAAGTCAAATGGTCAAGGTGCCACTTCAAACTAGGTAACGCTGGGTAACACACAAGGTCAAATACCTTTTCTTTTTTTGTTCCTTCAGTCTGTCACCCATCTAATCAACATTGTCTTGGAATATGAGGCGAATATACCCCGGATGTCCAGAAAGAGGAGTGGCACAAAATGGGCAGATGGAATGTGTTCCAAAGATCCCATGTGGAATAGGCACTGATGCCCAGTACCTGAACAGGAAGAATGTTTAAATATCATTTTATGGGTTCTATAAGTGCTCCTGTTACTTACTTGACCGTTTTCTCAGAGGCCATGTGACCACAGGGGTTGAAGGCAAAATTAGGGGGTCCACAGTCAACATAAAAGGCAGGCTCCATGCCCATACACAGTTTGACCACAGATCCAGTCTTTCGACACATAGGGCAAGTACGCTGCCCTGTGTCCTTGGCCTGGCCCCAGTCATGCAGTCCTTGTACATGGCCACATTCCAAGTACACATAGGGTTGCTTCTCACTTGCAGTTAAGGTGGAACGCCACGGAATTACCAATGTGTTCAACCCCACAGGACACTGCGGTCGCCCAGCATTCAGTTCCTCGATCATCTGCTCCACTTGGCGCTTGCTCTGCAAATAAATGACTTCAGTTAACCCACCTATTATACCCTAATACCAACAAGACTGCATGTTTTTCACTAGTTTTTGAATTGATGGTTCAGGTGTGTGCTATGCATGAGACAGGTAAGAGGGATGCCATGGTTAGATGTATTGAATGTCTATGTTAGTAAACAGCAATAATGCCCAGGTTTCTCCCAGCCCAGGAAAGTCTGCTTATGTGGTTGCACAAGAAGGGCATGTGCCATGCTCCATGGTAAGGGGCATCACATGAAGTAACAAAACTACTAGACCCACACACGAAAAACCTCATTATGGACATCACCAGGCAACAGCAGCAAAGAAAAACAGAGCTGAGAAAAATATCGGCAAAAGGAGCAGCAACCATCACATTAATAAATGGTCAGAGGTGACCCAAAAGGTGGTCTCCACAACAACCTGTCAACTCTGCATCCATGACATGAAGACTAACTTTTACGCGTAACTTCTCCAAGACTTGAGGGAAATTCATAAAATCAGTACCTGCCCTCTTGACCATAAGCCAAGAAGAACCCACTCTTGATTGCACTGCAACAGGTAAAAGACTTGCTTGGAAGAAGGAATGGAACCATTGGGCACATCAGGTGTGGAATAAGTCATGTTTCGCGACAAATTAGTCAGCACAGGGACAGCTGTAATTGAGTACTGCGAATGAAGGAAGAGGCACACCATCCCGATGTCTCACCAGAAGCATCAAACATGCACACAGCATTATGGTATGGGGATGCATGAGTAGTGTTGGCCTTGGCACCTTTCGCGGCATCGATGGCAGTGTCGATACAGCCATGTTTCAAGAGATTTTGAGGGACCATCTGTTGCCCTACATCCGGATGTCAACGTAATATTTCAACAGAACTTTGCATAATGCCATATGGCCAAAATAACGGAAGCAAGTGGATGGCAGACAATGGGATTGACATTCTACCATGGACGTCGAGCAGCCCAGACCTCAATCTGATTGAGACAGACTGGAAAATCATGAAGGTGTTTTGGAGGAAACACCCTTGCACAAAGGCATCCCTGAGGGCCAAACTACAGGGGGTTTGGACAGCATCACTCCAGCCGTGTGCCAGAGCTCATTCAACACAATGTTGTCTCATGTCGCGTTGCACTCGAATGTGTCTGGATGTCAGTGGAGGACAATTCCAGCATTTATTATGATGGTACTACATTCCCATGACCTAAAGTAAGTTTGAAACCAAACATCACGTTTCCAAGTAGGTAGAGTGGGAAGAAAGATATAGCTGATTCTTTGTGGGCACTACCTAGTGTGAAATACCCTGTATATTTTATAATGCAATGAAATAAAATTTGACACCCTTTTCGATCTACTTCAGCTCCTTCAATCCAGAAATTGTTCAAGCTGGAAATATGGAAATTGCTTCTTTGTGATGATAGGGCTCATTTAAGCAAAGAACAAAGTAATTAATTTTTTAGTTTCCACATAAAGAACTAATGGAGTTGTGTTCCATGACCTCTTGCCTGCTTGACTTTCAGCCTGACCCATGAATGTGCAATTTCAACTTTGTGCCTACCCGTTTTCTTGTCATGAGGATGACGTCAGATCACAAAATTGCACTAGACAGAGGACCAGAACTCTTATGTCTTTACTGTCGGTACTTACTGGAGACTTGGCCAGCCCTTCAGCAGACCTCCATAATAGTGTTGCACCACAAAGGTCAACAAGAGTGCCATCCTGCAGAACATTACTCTCATTTTCAGCCTTGGCACCCTTTTGTGGTGCAGAACGAGATGCACGAAGATGGTACACTCCCCCACCCACTGAAACTTCCAGCCATTGGCCACCTTGACAATGTGGTGAATCTTCCCCTACAAATGGGTTCTTGGGATGCATGATGAGCACTCCATTGGTTGTTAGGCCATCGATTTCTCCATTCACCTGCCACTTAGTCGCTTTTTCCTGTAAGATGGCAAGACAATTATTAATAATGTCCCACCTGCATTTGGTTGCTTACACACACTCACTCCTAGGAAGATATTCTTGGAAGAATCAAAGCCAGCAGCATAGATGCGGCATACTTTGGGGTTGGTTCGTTCTGACAGAATACGGCAAGCAAACCGAGAGATAGTGCTCTGAGTGACACGTGATGATGGAGGGCACAGCTGCACAGATTCCTGTGAGGACGCCGCAGCTTCTCCTGGGATGGTGTCCATCACCACAAAGTCAATGGGAACCTCAGAAGAGCGTCCAATCTAAGGTAAAAGTTACAGTAGAACCACATTACTTAAGCAAGCTCTACACTCATTCAGTTTCCACTTAGGAAGTGGGAAAAACAGATCATTTTTCTACTGAAAATAAGTGGAAATTATAGCAGTTTTAAGTGGAAAAAAAATGATCAATGTTTCCCACTTATATAAATGCAAACTGAATGACAGTGTAACCTGCAAGAAGTTGCAGTACCTGAAACATGTCCGTCTCCTCATCAAGCATGTACTCCACAATAACAGCCTGGGTTCGAGATAGTGTATATGATATAGAATGCTGTTGTGCATCCAAAATTGCCTGTGGAAAAAATGCAGCAACATGGAAAGTGTTTCATTAATAAATTTGCATTAATTTGTGGGTGGCATATGTTACAACAGTATTTTTTGTCACCAAAAATAGAAACATTTCAGATCCCCAGAACCTCAATGGTATCCGGAGCTTTCACCCCCGGAATATTCACCCCCATGACAATTTCGCCCCCGATACATATTATCATCCAAGACATTCTTCTGGCCTGCTCCACAGTCATGCCTCAGACTCGCATTATTTCTAGAGAAGCAAGCTGGCCTTGCCCGGCAACGGTGGAGGCAGGTGGTGATTGACTTGCTGAATCGTGCCGGATTTATCTCTACCGGAGTACGGCTCGAGGAGAGTGTTCTGCCCAGCTGTCATGCCGGTGGGTAGGGACATTCACACTGACGCGAACCACGGCAACATGAGGGATGGAGTTGCCCTTTGTCTTGGTGATGCTGTATGGCTTTATGTTACCGTAACAATACTGGCCTCTGTTGTGGCCCCGCCAAGCAAGGTTTGTCACCCTGCAGGATATTTTTAGTTAATGCGGAGCTGGGCACTTATTGTGGGTTTCGTACCCGCAACATTTACTGTTTCTCCGACAGGACCTTTCCCTTTGGGGCTCGACGGAGGCCTGGGTAACCAGGCAGAAGTCGAGAGGCCTATCGGACGAGGTTGGGGCGAGCCCCGGACCTTGGGTTCGGGACTCAATCGTGGGACGGGCGGCTCCTCTGGGGAGTCGTCCAGATGGTCGAGTGTCGACCCTATATGACGGCTTGGGTTCGATCCGGAAGCGAACGGGTGGTCCGCCTCTGGTGGACCACGATGGAAGGGACTTAGAGTGATGATATAGGCCCCATCCGGGGCCCGGGGTTTAAGGACCTACATGGTCTGGAATAACCCCGTTAATATCTGACTGTCCGCCTTGTGGCGCCGCAGGCCAACGAACGTTATTGTCGCTTTGCCAAGCTCCAATTGCATGTAAGCGTCACCCGTCCAAACACCGCTGATATCTTGCCTGTGCATTCAATCTATTTGTCATTCGAACGATTAGTTGATGTGCCTCTAGCCCTATACAGTGCGTCTCCCTTGGCAATGGGAGTTCCAAACACAAGGAAGTGCCACCCCGTTGCAATGACCACAGCGAACCGACTCGGTTGCCAAAAAATATGTAATGAGGGCGAATATTCTGGGGGCGAAAGCTCCGGGAGGCAAACTCAATACTTGGAACACCCTGTAAACAGGCCTAGTTTTATTTTCCTTTTATGAGCCTGTTTTGCTGGAACCTAACCCCATCATAAAACGGGGCCTACCTCATATCAGGACTGAAATTATGTATTGCAATGGGATAGCCTTTCTGGTCCTGCTGCCTGTGTGGCTCAAACAATTTCAAAATTATGATTTATTTCTTACACCTCCACCATTACTTCAGGCCAGAGTTGAGCTCTTGTTCTATTGGGATATTTGACACCATGTTCAAGGCATTAATCGGCACAAGAAAGTTTCAGTAGGAATTTTGGCCTGAGAAAATCATGTTACATCATCCCAGTCTCTCTTATTACCTCTGCTGAATGTGGGGTCTTGACTACATAATGCTTGGAACGTTTCACTCCATTTGACTTGTCCCGTTTCAAGAGCACGAATTTGCTTCGCTTACGTCCCCTGTCACCCGATGGCAGGCAACCATTGTACCTGTAATAAAAGATGTTTTCATTTCCGAGAGTAATTATAACAGTTAAACAATTTGCATATAGGTATACCTCACTAATATGGCAGGTTTGGTTCCAGACTACCACCGTAAAGTATATCACAGCCTTTTTTCACTTGCTAATCCATATAATAACCTTAAGACATTTTTACATCATACATTAAGTGCACAATACAGTGGAGCATCGATTATCCGAACACCGATCAACCAAACCATCGGTTAACTGAACGTTTTCGTGTCGGCAAAAAAAAAAAATGAAAATGAAAAAAAGGAAAA
>JYFJ02006707.1:0-18400 GCA_000934665.2 Catajapyx aquilonaris | reverse complement strand
TGGGAGCAGGAAGCGAGGGGAGTGTAGACCGGGGGAGGGAACAGGAAGTCGCTAATTAGGAGGGGGAAGGTGGTAGTAGAGGTCAATGACCGGCACACATTAGCACAAATTCCCATGGAAATTTCATATATGAAAATAATTTTTTGTTACTTCACGCCATGTACTTCTTTAATCGTTAAAAACGGTTAAAACGGTTAAAACCCGCCATTTATCAAGGAGCTTGTTGAATAACGGTTTTTAACGGGTTTAAAAATTTAACATATGAAAATACGATATTATTTTTTTGTTACTTCACACCGTGTACTTCTTTAAGCGTTAGTTTAATTTAATCATCATTTAACAAGGAGCTTGTTGAGTAACGGTTTCAAGTGCTTTTAAGGATTTAAAAAGTGCTCTACACGTTGAGATGTAACAAAGTTACAAGGGGCTAGCAACTCCTTGGAACCGCTGTACACACTGGCCAAGGAACCAGGTGGAACTGGCTTGGAACCAGCCTGGAACCCAGTGGAACCGGCTTGGAACCGGGTGGAACCTCCCGGTTCCAGGATCTGGTGTACACTTTTTTGGGGAGTTACTAACCCCTTGCAAAGTTATTATTGTCATATGTGATTTTTTTTAAAAAAAAAACGTTAAAAACCGTTATTCAACAAACTCCTTGATAAATGACGGTTTTTAACGGTTTTTACGGGTTTTAACGGTTTCAAAAGTACACGTTGTGAAGTAACAAAAATATTATTTTCATATGTGAAATTTTAAAAACGGTTATTCAACAAGCACGTTGATAAATGACGGTTTTGACAGATTTAACGGTTTTTAAGGAGAAGTAACAAGCTTCTTGTTGAATAACGGTTTTTAACAGTTTGTAATGATGAAAGTGTTTCTCTGATTGGTCCACTAACATTACACATTGTTGCGGAAAATGACGAGACCTGGTGTGGTCGCCATAAAACTTCCTTTCGGCCCTGTGACTCCCTCTACATCCCCCGAATTCCTCATGGGCCACAATTTTGTTTCTGGGCCAACTGGCCCACGATTATCAGGCCGTGGCCGAGCCTTTGACATAAACGACTCAACGGGCGTTAATTATTCGGGAATTTGCCCCAGCTTATAGAAGATCGCCCATGAATTATTTAACGTCCTATGGGGAGAGAGAAAGGGGAAGTCCCGAGTTACGAGCTGTAAAATGGCGGAGTTTTACGCAAAAAAAAAGAGTGGCGTAGAAAGTGGTTTAAGTGGTAAGGTTTCGTGGCCAAAGGATTTTCTCAGAGTTTATTGTCCCGGAATTACGCTTGCTTAGTTTAGCAGGAGGCTTCTTTATAAAAGAAAAAGAACTGAATATTGCGTCCGAACCTTAGAAATTCTTCTCAGCTCGAAAGAGGGAGTAGCTGCTCATAAAGCGGGGATGGAAATTTTCCAGTAGACTGATCTCCTAAAAGAAATGTTGCTGAACTATTTTGTAATTTTCTGTTTGGTGGGGGACGGGGGTCTAAATTGAAAAGGCAAAAGGTCGGCTTGAGATAGAGTTTGCTGTGAGACTGACTTTTTATGGGGGAATTTGATGGTATGTGGTGAACCAGAAATGCAGTTTTCGAGTTACATATGGTGCATATATGGTAGCTTTAGGTATCATTTGATAGCTTGGTAAATGCGGTTTCTAAAGGTGTAAAAATTTATGTGATTACAGGTGAAGCTAATGAGGTGAGAAGCCGCCAACGTTTCATATATACAGTGTACAGATGATACAGAAATAGGCGCATACAGATACATGTGGTGAGTCTATGGTAGGGATTTAGGTATCATTTTAAATCCCGGTAAATGAGCTTTCTAAAGGTGTAAAATTTATATAATTACAGGTGAGGCTAATGAGATGAGAAGCTGCCAACTTATGTATACAGTGCACAGAACTCTGATACAGAAATAAGCTGATACAGATGCATATACTGCATGCATGACAGGGATAGTATCATTAGGTAGGCTGGAAAATGCAGGTGTAAAATTGTACACATGTTCAAACATGAGGCTAATGAGGTGAGAGGTCACAAACCTTTAATCTACAGGAATTCGCGTCCATTTTGACTTTATTGAAAGCCTGTACGATTCATATTAGACACTGCCCTATCACAATCCTAGATACGCATAAAATGAGCTTTCAAGTTCCATCCTGATTGGTCCAATTGTGCAAACGGATGTATACCGTTACCTCCGTGGCTTCCATCCCTTCCGCACACTGTTCCCAAAGCCCCCTCCAAGCTCCCCCCTCATCCAACAAATACCAATATGTGAAAACCGCTAATTATTATCCTGATGGAAACGTGGTCAGCAGTGCTGCAGGCTGCGTTTCAATGGGCTCTATCGAACGCTCCTAGAAAATATTTGGGAAAGAAAAAAAAACCGGTTGGAACCTTTCAGGGATTTTTCTCTTCAAATTACGTCGGATCCTACCCATCGGATCGATTAATCTGTCTTCACCATATTAAATGTCAATAACGTAATACTAGCACACTGCATGTCTGCTAGTTATTAAAATTTTGAGACCTTTTCATACTGGCGCGAAATCAATTTGTGTCATGATATTGCAGTATTATTCAGACGCTTTCATATTTACTGGCTGTTTTTAACCCCCTGGTATTTCCTTTCATCTAGCATGTAACGCTGGCCATGTCCATCTGTTACATACTACGTAGTACATCACAACTGATGTAACGTCCAGGTTGACAAGGAAGAGCTTTTACGGCCGCCACTAACCAGGAATTATAGGATATCAATAGTACTCAAAGGGCTGGTTAATTTGAATACAATGCAACACCGGCGGGTTATAATAATTATTATAATTTGGGTCCAGGTACTTTAGGCGCTTGTAGCCGTGTCCAAATGACGCTCTTTTCCTGGACGATTATTGGTTATGTATGCGACTGTCAACAGACCGTGCATCAAAATACAAAGCTTTGTAGTTTTTCCCTTTTTAGTAATTAGCTTGATGCTAATCATGAGATTTAGAGCGTTATTTATATGCGTGGTTAATGAGGGTACATAATGGCGACTAGGCCTAGGAAGCACGTGGTTACCTGCAGAATATTTTTCTGTTGCAGCATTTCCCGCACCTTCATTACCCTCGTCATTATCAGAATTCAGGAAAACTAACCCAAGTTCATTAATGGCGGTTATGACCGTTACGACCGTTACAACCGTTACGTGGAAACACGTGGTCGTCCTGCAGAACCCAAGTCCATTAATGTCATGAAAGACCCAATAATGGCGGTTATGACCGTTGCAACCGTTACGTGGAAACACGTGGTCATCCTGTAGAATTATTTTTCTGGTTCAAATTTCTGTTCATTATACTTTTCTAAAGATTCTGGAAGCGAAAAAAAAATCATTTTAATGAAGGGCACGCAGGTAGTTTATTATGCAAAAATTTCCGGAACCTTCCGGACTCACCTGCAACGTGGCGTTAATCACCACGTGCATTGTAGTAAATCGCTGTCGGGAAGAGGAATATTTTAATTAAGAGGAAAAACCTGGGGTGAAAGAATTATTTCGTAATTTTTGCAAATGTCTGCCTCCAATCTTCGCTGGGAATGATTAATTTTGGCGTAAGATGGCGCTAAGAAAGATGAATAATGAGGCATGGGTTGCTAAAAATTCTAAAATTTCGCCCCACATCCTACCATTATGTTTACTCGGAAAGAAATGTACAAATGCTAGGGTGGGAAATATTTTTAACGGCTTCTGGAAATTCTACATTAAAATCCCAGGAATCCTGTGTCGAATATAATCAAGTTTGTGCTTCTAGCAACCTACCAAAAATCTTGTCAACTCAGTTGGTTCAATTGGAAAAACCTTTTTTTTTACCACCATTTTTTGGGGACACCGAACGGTTTGCCAACTGGCAAATGTTTGCACCGCACACAATCCTACTTGTTTGCGCTTTCTGCAAAAAAATAACTCTAGAATAGCAGAATTTCGACTCTCATACAACCTTAGGCTGGAACAATGCAACCGTATACACATGCCTGGAAATTATTATTCCTCCAGCTGCCACCAGAGGCCACTGTGTTTCCGTGCATGGAAACCCACTTGGGTTTTAAACCCTCTATGCCCAAGTTTGGGCGTGGATTTAATGAGACGACACGAGAGGGATCTGCTTCATGTTTGCAAGCGAAGTGAATTGTACTGGATTTCCTCTCGCCTTTGTTTGCACTTGGTGGAACAGGTCAGATCATGCTCGGTTTGTTAGATGGTCATGATTTTGCGTGGATTGGGAAATGTTAGAAGCCTATAGAACCGTTAGAAACCGTTAGAAGCCTGTAAACAGTGTAGAACCGTTAAAACCGTCAGAAGCCTATAGAACCGTTAGAAACCGTTATAAGCCCGTAAACAGTGTAGAACCGTTAAACACCGTTAGAAACCTGTAGAACAGTTAGAAGCTCGTAGAGCCCGTTAAAAATCGTTAGAATCCTGTAGAACCGTTACAACCGTTAGAACAGCTAAAAACATTTAGAAGATTATTTCGTGGGACCAATTGCATCCTAAGGAAAAATAGTGCTAGAGCAGAGAGGTTGGGATTTTTTGGCCAAATGCTACTCTAGAAGAATAAGCAAAGGTCTACGTGCCAAGAAGAATCGATCTTCAACATTGGAGAAAGAAGAACAAACAACAAAAAATGTTCTTTCCGGTAGAAATATCTACAGGAAGATGCGTGAGGTTCATTTAGAACTGAACGTGCTGGGAAAAAACTGGATGTAATCCTATAGAACTGGTTCTTTATGTGTACATATCGCAAAAATGGAATTAATGATAATGTGTATACGACAAAACAGGAGTATTGCATTTAAATCTGGTCATTGCGGCCTTTAATTAATGGGCTCCTGCCAGATCCTAGTACATTACGCGTTCATTACAATGAAATACAAGCGATGTATTAAATATCAATAGTACTTCATTTATTCGGAAATAAACCGTTATTAAGTACATAAATGTAGTTTTAAACATTAATAAATTAAAATGTATATTTTTATTCAACGCTGATTGCATAATTGGAATCGACCCATGTCATTATGATGTTATGCAGATATTTGGAAGGTTGAAGGTGTCGAAAATCGCGTTTTCCTTCATTTCTGGCATTCGTCCGATTTCTTTAGAAAACTCACAGGCCATGGAAAAGTTCTCAGCCCTGTAAGTTCCTTGAGTTGTAACGGGTTTTGCTGCCAGTCTAGGAAACGCAAGTTCACGGATCAATGTACCAACTTTCCCGGAAACATAATAGTTCAGTAAACCCACGAAATCTTTATGAGGAGAATTTTATTGAAGTTTTGAAGTGTTTGTAACACTTGTCAGATACTGTACGTACGGGTAACTTGACACAGTATACCGAGTTCGTATACACTGCAATAAATTCATGTAACGACTTGGAGATGGTATTTTGTGATCAACTTGTATACCGTCTATGGTATGACTTGTATATAGCCCATTGTTCAGATGTACAGACTTCTAAATAGTGCATCACAATTGTTCATTGGTCTAACGAAGTAAATCCAACTCTTTCTAACGGCTCTAACGGTTTCTAGCTGTTTCTAACGGTTCTAACGGTTTCTAACGGTTTCTAGCTGTTTCTAACAGTTCTAACGGTTTCTAACTGTTCTAACGGTTTCTAACGGTTCTAACGGTTTCTCACAGTTACACTTCGATTACAAACACGAATCAGATCCATCTCGTGTCGTCTCATTAAATCTGATTCCTGTACCGATTCATGTACCGACTTGGATGTGGTATATTGTGATCAACAAATACCGTCTGCGGTACTGACTTGTATACAGCACATTGTTCCGAAGTACTGACTTCTAAATAGTGCATCACAATTGTTCGTTGGTCCAACGAAGTAAATCTAACTGTTTTTAACGGTTTCTAACGGTTCCACGTCGCTTGCAAACACGAATCAGATCCATCTCGTGTCGTCTCATTAAATCTGATTCATGTACTATATACGCCAAATTGTTTCATACCCCCGGGGTATGAAACAATTTGTCGTATACCTAGGTATAGTGCTATACGACAATTTGTTTCATACCCCGGGGGTATGAAACAATTTGGCGTATAATTGGTACCTACTTGGAGGTGGTATATTGTGATCAAATACTGTCAAAGTTAATGACTTGTATGCAGCCCATTGTTCAAATGTACTGACTTGAAGATAGTACCTCACAATATACCGACTTGGACTTCAAATACCCTCTACAGTACTGACTTGTAGATGCTATTTGTTCACAAAATACCCCCACAAGTCGGTACGTGAATCAGTACATGGTGTTATACCATCAAATTCATGGGTAGAATTCAGGTCATACTTACAGGTACCTCATTGTTGCTGAACCGCACTTACACAATATATGTGACCTCCCTTAAGTAAAATAAATCCCGAAACAAGCGGAGCAATTTTGCATAGATCCCCTAACCTGATTCCCATTCTCACTAGGGTCTCATTGTTGGATTACAGCACTGTGAAGCTTACAAGCATTGCCCCTTGCGCAGACCCTGAAATCTCATGCACAATTCACAGTTATTCGCTCATTACAAACCCGATTGTGGCGAAAATGTTAGGTTCTCCTACCGAGATCTGCATTCTAATGAAGGACGAAAATTATCCCTGAAGAGAAATTTGTTACCTGCTTGGAGTCTTACTATTACGACTGGTTTTACTCTCAACTTGTTTTTTATATGACACCAGTCCTCTGCGTCGAGTTCTGCATAAATATTCCATACATAGGACTGAGGGTTTATTGAATTTGCTCCCGGTTTGTAGACGTAGAAAAAGTGCGAGGTGGGAATGGAAATGGCGTAAATCAACGACGGTAAATCTCAGCTTCCACATTGGGGTTCCATATCTAGGATTTTTATCCTTTAAAACTTGCACTTTCTAGATCGAATTTTGCGACCCACCATTTTCCCTGCAGGACAATTCAAGCCGCCATTATCTATACACATGAGCCCAATTGGCCCCCGAGGTTATGGAGGGAAAACGGGAGGGAAAGGCCACACAAAAAATAGTTGCGGGACTATGGACCTGGGGTACCTGTGCGAATTCCTATTGCCCAGATAAAGTGGTGGTGCCTTCAAGTCCCATAGGGGTCATTGGGTGCCAATTGAAGTGAAGTTATGCTCAGTTTTGCGAAAATTCCCCAGTTGTTTAGGGTTTGGATTATTGGAGTAGCGAATGTTTTAACTGTGGAAGAAATCTTTTATTGTTGAAAAATTCCAGAATTGTTTACATGATTAGGTACTGTATATTAGGGCGTACATACGCCTACACTGTGAAGAAATCTTTTAGTGTAGACTAATTCGGCAAATATTTAAATCCTTGTGGACTCTAAATAGGCTGATCTAGGATCTGTTTGGCCGTTATAACGGTCATTTTGCTCAAAAACTGTTATAACCGCCATATTGCTCAAGAACCGTTATAACGGTCATTTTGATCAAAAGCGGTTACAACAAGTCATTTTGAGGCGGATTTAGTAAGGTGCACATACCGTATGTCCAAGCTTTAACTGAAAAAAACGTGAAAAAATTCCAGAATTATTTACATTGTTAGGTACTATTTATTATGGCGTAAATATGTACAAAGATGGGCTGTCATAGCTTTTGTAATTACGCTTGTCATTCTCTTTGTAATTGCTCTATTTTTGACGCGGCTGTCAGTTTGGCGAATGAAGGGTACAGCAGTTTTGCGGATATGGTTTGACATCACACCTAACCGCTGTAATTACTGCTCATGAAGTGTGGTTACCATCGGACAAAGGCATCCTTCCATAACTACACACTTAAATATTATACCATGGTGTTCAACGTTCGTGGGCAGACTAGTTTTTTTTTGTTATCACTGATATCGCTCGAGGTAGTTATTGTGTAGTTTGTTGTGTCCCCCACATTATCAGGTGGTAGACTAGACTCAATAGAGCAACTGATTAGAGTAACAACAGCTACAAAAATTAACAGTGAGCGAAATTTCTTGTAACAGTAACTATTATGAATAGCCATACTGAAGCAGGTTGGTGGAGTGGATAAGGCGTCCGACTGCTAATCGGGAGGTCCTGGGTTCGAGTCCCGGGGTCCTCCCAGAAAAATTACGCGGTCGCTTCCGTAAATAATAGGCCACAGCCGTCCGCGCCCCCTTCCTTTCCTATCCTTGACCCATCCATGGGGAGGTGCGGTGTCAGTGGGGATTATCTGACCCGCACCTGGGGAGTGTCTTGCACCGGAGATAAAAATGACAAAAAGAAAATTCGTAAGAAAAAGGGTGGTATTCCACTCCCACCCCGTTCTTCCTCAAAACTTCTTAGTTGTTAAGAAATTCTACGAAGCCATGTTGCCTTAACTTGCATTGTACTATTGGAATATTTCCTAGAGTGTTCCCAAGTCTTAATTGTTGGCCTCAGGCCCAAGGTGGCAAAGGTCACTTTTCTTTATCTTTTTTTCTTCCAAGACGTTCTTTCCTTATTTTGCTTCTCTTCCACCAAAATTCTCTTGCCTTTTGGCCCGACCTCATTAGCATTTGGAGGGAATCTCAGCCCCAGATGGATGGGCTTTACAGAGCAAAGGAGAATATTGGGAAAAGGAACTGCGGCGTCTTGAATACTAGGCATGCATGGGCACCAGTTGGAAAATTATACCGGATTAATATTCAGTTCTTTAAATTTTGGTGGGTTGATGGCGGTTGACGGTTGACTTGTTCTAACGGTTTTGTAACGGAAACAGGACGCCATATTTGAACCTAGTGTAGGGTTGTGCCGCAGTGCATCACATCCTATTTTCATGCATGGTGGTGAGCAACGTAAGTAACTTATTGAATCGCAGGTGCGCTTTAGAAGTGAGTAAATCGATAGAGCTTCACCAGTCTTTTCTGCACAAGTTACTCTCGCTCTGCGTTGTGCTGGGGGCTTTTGTACAGAAAACTAAAAGCTGCATGTCAGCTTTGACATCGGCTCCATTTAGCTGCGACAGGTCCAAAATGCAGACATGATATGCAATAAGAGAGAGGATTTTTTTATACTCAGGGGAACAGAGTTAAAAAATTTTACATGGTACGTTACACTAATAAATGTGTCTTTTCATGTGCGAAACGTTAATGATGCTGCATGAGAATATTTATTAGCTTTAAGGTTGTTTAAATCGTTTTGGCATATACAAGTAGGTCATATTACTCCGATGCACAAGACTCAGGAATAATATATTACACATATTAAAATTTCACTGCTGTGACAGTTGGTATTGCCTCTTAATACTGTACTTATAAAATTTGCAACATAAGGAAATAATGCTTCTTCAGAAATAGAAGTTGTGACCATTACTGTACGAGAATATTTATGTGAGATTGGCCATACAATTTTAATTGGTAGCCTTTGTTTTGCTTAACGGATTTTTGTTCCATGTTTACGAAACATTTCAGAATGTCTTAAATCAGAAGCGTCTTAATTCATAATTCATGGTCAATTTTTTGTGCATTATTTTGTTAAATATTTCAAAGTAGTTTTTAATGGATAGTTTCGTGAAAGATTTAACAACCAATTGGCCTGTTTTAGCAGATGACGAATATGATTGGCAGAAGGGCAACGTCATGACGTTGCCTAAAAGAAGTAAAATTGACGTTGCCAAAAACAAGTCCATGTAATTCGCAAAGGCGATGAAAAATTTACAGTGTTTGTATAGCAGGAACATTATAGTTGCAGGGCGTTTGTTGATACTAAATATCCTATTTACACTGCGAAAATCTATATAAATAAAGCCGTTTGTGAGTCTGTCAGTCAGTCAGTCTCTCTGTCTGTCTGTCCGCCTGCCAACCGTCATTTGCATGCCATCTGTGTTCCTCCCCCAGACAATGGAGAGGATGGAGGTGCTGGGGGTTGACTACAGATGGGAGGCAAATGACGGCTGCCGTTATACAGGCGGGAAAGGCTGAAGGTGTTGGATAGCAGAACCACAGATGGCATTGGTGGGCGGACACACAGAAAGACAGGCAGTTGACGGGGGTACTGGCAGGTGTTTTCCCTTCATTCATTTCTTCCCGGGCAACGCCGCGCCGGGTGCCGCAGCTAGTTATTATATAATGTAAATTTAATAAGCGTTTATTATGAAAATATCATTTAACATAGGCGTTATCGACAATGTTCTATTGAATGTATACAAACTTAATATTTTGCAGGAATGCGTAAAATAATTAAAAACAGACAAATGTGAAGAGCTTGTTTCTACATGAGAAAATCCTCTGTACAAACAGCGCAGCGTATCGAATGTTGAACATCATGGTTGAAAGCTGCGGTTTTAGTCATGCCGACCATTATGATATTAAAAATAATTATGCGTGACTAGTCTCGATTAATTATGAGGAACATACGTGAATCATTTACATTTTAGACATTTACGTAATTTAATGTTCGGCCAAATATATGCACGTTGAAATTTTTTATCCGAAATAGATGTCGTTTTATTTATTTGCATCTGAATATATTGAAGAGGCATTTATCCCATGTGATAAATGCCTCTTGAAGAGAAGCGTATATGGGATAAATGTCTCTTGTAGAGATGCATATATGGGATAAATGCCTATTGAAGATTCCCATATCATTTCTCAATAATGGTCACAGACCATGACTATATAGTATATAAATATTCAACAGTATACAGTTTCAGCAACTTATAAATGTTAATTATGAACAAAAAAATTTCCATTTCCAATGTAATAATACTCTACAAGAACCCGATTCGAACAAAATTTCCAGTCACATTTTCCATCAACTTGATGGTACCCTTTTCAGCTTGTAAATGCATTTCACATTCGTATAGATGTACTATATCGCTCAAAATGATGGAGACGATTTTGCATTTGGTTTCAATGCAAAATCGTCTCTATCTTTTTGAGCGATAAAGTACATTGCTCCCGTGAACTCATCTTCACGATAGGTATTCAAATATCAAGTCAATACTCCAGCACAGGAAATGAGAGTGCGAGCGACATTTGCCAACTAGTATTGGAGCTGGCTTTTGTTTCACAATATACAGGGTGTTCCAAATTCGTTTATCGGTTTTTTTATAACTGATATCACCCGATTGTAGTTATTTTTGGGGTAGAATGTAACAGTTGTTATAGAAATTGATTAGGGGCACAACAAGCTACAAAAATAACTATTATCGGGCGATATAAGTTATAAAAAGGTCATCAAATTTGAAACACTCTGTATAGCCAATAGTACAGGCATGTCTGATCATAAGAACCTTTAAAAATATTTTTTTTTTGACTTGGTACTGATATTTCTTTCAGCTCAGTTATTCCATATTTATTTTTTTGATTTCCTAATTTTAATTCCCTTTCCTTCAGCTATGTCTAGCATTCAGATCACGCCTCCAGAATGTAGCAAAACACTCCAAAAAAGGGTCCCAAAAATTTTTCCACATCCCAAGCACAATGTCACCACAAAAAAAAATCCAATGGACCTCTGGAAACATGAAACTGGCCACGAAATGACCCCTTCACACACCCGTCGCCAACCCCTAAAAATAAAAAGGACCTCTAGGAATAGCGAGAAGGAAAGAGCATCGTTTGGAATATTAAAGGGTAAGCTTATGGCCACAAGCCATTACCATTCACCACTTTTCCCCCATTCGCATAAGGGAGGTTCTTTATTCCTCTGGCCTGTAAAATCGGCTCAGAAAAAGACGGCCATACTGATCTGAGTGATTGAGGACGTCGTATTGGAGACGGAAACCAGGTGGAAAACTCTTCCCCTTCCCGTAAGCTGCCTTTCATCTCCTTAGCGCAAATGTCCCCCATTTTCAAAGCCATATTACAGGCGCGTGATGGAAGGTGTTTGCCTGCACCTGACAACTTCCCTAGGTGTGGGACTAATCGGGGGAGAATTTCTAACCGGCTTCAAAGTGCTGAGGATTAATTGGAATTGAGGTTAGAGAGTAGCAGAATGGTTAAGGGGATGTGCATTAATTAGGTGGCTGTTGAAGAAGGTTGAGTCCGCGTTACGTTTTGCCCCTGCCTTGGCCCCGAATCCGTTCTGAGCCATTGGAGAACCATGAGGTGGCCAGAACAGGCCAGAAGCCTCAGAATTCCATGACGTCCCTGGAGAGGTCGCCACGAGGGTAACTGTCTTCTTGGTTCCGTGGTCCGCCTACCTTCCTAAGCACTTTGAGGACCATGTGTCTGGAAATATGGCCAGAGGCCTCAGAATTCCATGACGTCCCTGGATAGGTCTCCAGGAGCGTAACGGTTCGGTAACGGTCGTCCCTGATTTGCCCCGGTTCTATCATCCGAAGTTCTGCCCCTACCTGGCCAGAAGAATCAATATTCATGGCGTCCCAGGAGAGATCGTCATGAGCGTAACAGTACTTGGCAACAGTTATTTCCTTCTAAGATATTCATTACATATAATTATAGTAAGAATGTTGGTTTTAGTCGATTTTTAACGAATTTGTATCAAATTACATGTCACATGTACGGGATTCAGGCAAAACATGCTAGAATTGGCCATTTGTGGGGTACCTATCCAGTTTGCATCCCTGAAGAGGGCGCTACGAGCCATGGCGTCCAAGAGTGCCACCGCATGTCCTGCGCGGTTCAAATACCTTCATCGTAACGGTCGTAACGATATCAAAATTTTGTGATAATTTCTATCGTATGTTTTCTGTGCAAATGTAGGGGTTGCCTGTGGTGTACCCATCCGGTTCGTTCCATGGAGAGGGCGCTGCAAACCATGGCTACTATATAGTGTGCCACTGTATGGCCTGCTCAATTGCTAATCAACATTCTCCATCGTATCAAATTAAAGTCCCTAGCAAAAAGGTCAAATTCCATTTAGTGGTCTCCATAAACGCTTCAGAAATTTTGGGGGGACCCAACTTTTGCAAAACATGGCCTTTAAGTGGAGGTTCGCACCCACTTCAAAGTGAATGGTGGCGGTCCCCATACATCACGACCATTTTCAGAGTGGGCTGGGGACAGGAAGGAGGTCGAGTTTCTCCCTCCAAAAGCTATATGACTTGCCAACCTTTCCGCACTTTCTTGGGTGGAGCAAGGTGAGAGCCAGAGGTGTAAATTACACAGGGTGAGGTCCCTCCCCTTCCAAAAACGTCAAGAGGTAAGGGGGAGGGAGCTTTGCGAATTAGTTCTTGTCTGAGGCAAGGGTTTTGCCAGCAAACTTCCTTTTGTGTGCGGTGATGAGAAACGGCCATAATTACGCGGGCGAAAATGGCATTCCAAGAAGAGCCTGGGGATTTGGTAGGGGGCGGGAAAAGGGTGTGGAGTTAGACGGAGATTGACGAGACACCCAAGTGCAAACCCACCCTTTTGACTATGGGTAGAGAAATGGGTGGAAAAGTTTTGGTCTAAACTTCTCCCAACGTCCGAGTCGGCGAAGTGTGCATGATTGGTATTTGCAAGGTCCAATGCCTGCAGCAGCTACCATCAGTCTTCCGGACATCATCCTCCAAACCCATATAGCGCCTTCCAGCCACCATCTTTTGTGGACCCTTAAAACCCCCGCCACTTCATTGTGAGCCGAGCCGTGGCGTTTATTATGTGCGCCGTAAGGAAGTCACGATGGAGTTACTAGGCAGATTTTAGTAAGCAGTAGTAGCTAGGTGCATGTGAGCTATGAATAAGCTAAAAACTTTTAGTTTACTTCTATATAACACTCTTAACCGTTTACCTTCTATACAGAAGGTAAAAAAGAGGCCCCTTTTACCCTATATTTTATAAGGTAATACATGCAATTTTTAGGCGATAAATTTTGTGTAAACTGATTGACTATTTTTCAGAATACACTACCCCCGATTATCCGGGCTAATAGCTTCACGGATATCGCCGGAAATGCGAAAACATAGATAATCTGGAAATTGTCATAAATACCGTAAAATGAGCTATTCACATGTGCATATTGTATTCTGAGCCTTTAATAAGTTTAATCAAAAGTACTGTAGAAAAATTTCCTTAGATATTTAATTTGTATTATACTCCAGAAAATGTCAGTTATATTTCTTTGCCATAAAAATTGAAATTTCTTCGGACTTTCATTTGCTTTAGCCACGGATAATCCGCAATGGGATAATCGGGAGTACAGTGTAATGGCAATAGTTTCTCCCAAAGCGCTCGCCTCTGGTCCCAAAGTTGTGGGTTCGAACCCGGCCGAGGTCCGTGACTTTTCTCTGGGTGGTAGAAAAGTGAGAGTGCGCCTTCCTTCTGAGGCGAAGTAAAGCCGTCGGTCCTGTGTGCTTGTGACATTGCGCGAGTGCACGTTAAAGATCCTCAGAGTAGCCAAATTTCCAGGAGGAGAACCATCCCCTAGCGGCAGAAATAGGCCGACGTTAAGCCCCCACTAACGTGAGGGGTCTCCCGAAGTGAAAGCGTTAGTCATATTTATAATTATTTTACACATAGTTGTCAATACATATTTCAGCTAATACATACTGTCAAAATGTAACATTATTATTCAAAAATATTTTTGAGCATGTTTGCATTATGAGCATGTGTTTCCAACCTTGTTATTGATTCACCATGGGAGGAAAGCAGGTCGTTAGTAGGTACTTCAGTAAATATTGCATAAAACACTGTTTGTGAACCACCAGGCGCTTTCATTTTAACTATATTTTGCAAAAGGGTCTAGAGTTACAAAAGTACTCTCCCTTTACTCATGCGCTTTATGTGAATCTTTCACAAAACAAACTGTATTCATCAGTTGAATCAGGTCAGTGTATAATATGAGACGTATGTCACTCTTCTAGCGTAACATGGTCCCTTGGCTGTGATTGGACCAATCTTGATTCAGAAGCACACAAAAAAACACCATGAAGTATATAGTACAGTACAGCTTCATTTTGGCAAATAATGAACACATTTTTCAGTGCCACAGAGCCCCCTATCCGCAGGGAAGCCACTTTTCCTGCGACATTCCTCCGGTACAAATAAGGACTGGAATGGCATTGGAACCAGGTTTCCGTGAAATTAGAACATTTTTTTTTGTGCATCCTCTAAAATAAGATTTGAAGTTCAGCAGAGCTGGAAGTTGAGCAAACTAAGGAAGTTTGAAATGAATATGGAAATTACTTACATGCTGAAAACAATGGTACTGGAAATTTGGAAGGTGACAACGGTCAGGTTCATGATGTGTTAAATTTAAGTGAGGTGCAAGAGAGACCTTAAAAGGACTATTAAGGGCTGCAGCAACTTTTGGTAGCAGAGCGTGGTTTTAAAAATTCTGAGAGACAAAATAATATTTTAAAAATATTGTGTTTGCAAAACTATATTTATCATTCCATTCATTCCATTTCCAATTTTTTGAAAATACCTTATCAAATATGACCGTTATGGCCGTTTGGGGACGTAATGGTCTCCTGACGGTCATTTTTGATCAGGTTACGTCCTCCAACGGTCACAACGGTCATGCAACTTCCAATGGTCATATAAGACCGTCATGACTGTTGGAGGCTGTATGACCGTTAAGATGATGTCTCGTCATGGTAATCTGTCACCTGCATGCACAATTGCACATACAGTTAGAGATATAGTAAATCTAGTAGATTTGCATAATATGTGAGAGTATAAGAATTCTATAGTGTAACCTGCTCAATGTCAAGGGGTTGAACGGGTTGAAACCCCATGATATTGAGCAGTGAATACCGCCCTTAAGGGAAAGTTTTTCATTCTTTTCAACTACCAGAAATGTTCANGTTTTTCATTCTTTTCAACTACCAGAAATGTTCAATAATGAACCAACACTTGACCATTCCAGCCTACCATCACTCCACATATGAGTACACAGCGCCTCTGCAGCCCCACATCACGAACCACGAGCAAACCCCTGTTACGACCTCCGTCCATGACAACATCCCACAGCCTTTATTCTGGAAATGGAAATAGGCTGTGCCCTCGCGATTCTAAAGCGGTGTTTGTGGCCAGGCTTATTTCGGCCGCAAAATGTCGCAGCGGAGACGTGCGCACCAAAGAAGCCCCCCAATATCCGCGGTTGCGGCTGGAACTTTGGCCCCCTCGCACCTTAAGCCGATTTCAAAGGAGTCTCAAACCTGGGAAGGGACATAAAAGCCTTTTGCATTGCTTGTATATTCTGGTAAGCTTTAGGAGTGGTCTGAATTCCGGAAATTTGATAAAGGTGGGCTGCCCTTGGTGCTGCCCCTGGTATTAAATTGCCCTCCTGTGAAATGGAGAGCGTCAGAGGAAATTGTTTGTGAGCGACGCCTTTTTTTGCCAACAGTAATTACAGTTCCATTATGATCCTTCAACCCCCGGATCTTTTGATTACACCCGATATTGAGTGTGGATTACATCAATGCCGTTTCGAGTTTAATTTTCATTGCCAGATATTATCCTAGGAGCGACAATCCATCAGTCCACCGGGTTCTACCTAAAAATGCGGGCATAGCATTAGCGTTAATTGGATGCTACCATCATCGTTAGCTTGAAAATTAAACTAATCCTAATTGTAATAATCTAATTGAACAGTGTACAGGAATATTGAGGTAAATCTAATTAATCCAGTGAACATTGGAGCTAATAAGTAGAGCCTAGTAAATTCGACAACAATGGCTGTTACAATTAAAATTTTTTTTTGTAGATTTCAACTTTATGAGTTTTGTCATAGTGTGTACTATCTACTGTCACAAGTATGTGCCAAAAGCCCTTTTTCCTGAGTTAAATTTAATGAATCTAGTGAACGGTGGTTAAAAGTACGCCCTAGTGAATTCGACAACAATGGCTGTTCCGGTTCGAATTTTTTTGTAGTTTTCAATTCTATGAATTCTGTCACAGTGTGCACTATCCCATGCCACAAGTTGGTGTCAAAAGACACGCCACTTTTCATCCATATCATCGGTTTTGTGTCCTGAGGTAAATCTAATTAATCCAGTTAGCATGAACGTGCTAGTAAATTCGTCAAAAATGGCTGTTCCGGTTCGATTTCTTTTGTAGATTTCAACTTTATGAGTTTTGTCATAGTGTGCACTATCTACTGTCCCAAGTTCGTGTCAAAAGACAAGCCACTTTTCATCAATATCATCAGTTTTAGATCCTCTTCACCCGAGCCTTCACCCTACCACACCACCCAATCCTCATCCAGGATTTTACGAGTCCTCATTCGTGCTTTCTGACCCGTTCGTATGTACACTAACACCTCGTTATCAAGTGTAAACTCTCGCCTGCACGTATTGATCAAAGCTGTTGGAAAGATGCGGGCATCACCTCCCCTGGAGGGGAAAAGGTGGCTAGGGAGAGGCTCCGGGTAGGAGGATGGGGTTGGGGAGGGATACGGTACGTTGGCTCTAAAAATTCAGGGGAGAGGAAGCGGGTGCTGATTAGGGAGTTGGCGAATCCGCCGCGGGGAAGTCCCGACCGATCCCCTGGCCTCTCCAATCACTTTGCCACTCTCACCTTGCCCGCCAAACCGCCAACCCAGACCGCTCACAATCGATACCATTCCGACATCCGTACAGCTCTATTTGGCGGCTGCTCTTTAGGGGTGTCGGGTTTGAGGGAAAAGTCTGAAGTATGAAGATGTTCTGAAGATAGTTTGAAGATATTCAAATATGTGAAAAGTCCAATCATTTGTTGTGATTGGCACTGTTACTCATGTCCATCACTATTTGTCCCTACTGTTACTCATGTCCTTCACTATTAGTCCCTACTGTTACTCATGTCCTTCACTATTTTGTCCCTACTGTTATCATGTCCTTCACTATTTTGTCCCTACTGTTACTCATGTCCTTCACTATTTGTCCCTTCTGTTACTCATGTCCTTACTGTAGCTCATGCCCTTGAGCCTACTGTTACTCTGCTGTCACTCACTGTTGCTCATGTCCTTCACCTTTACTCATGTATTTTACTGTTACTCATGTCCTTCACCTTTACTCATGTATTTTACTGTTACTCATGTGCTTCACCTTTACTCATGTATTTTACTGTTACTCATGTCCATCACGGTTACTCACTGTTTCTCATGTGTTTCAAACGAACACATGAGGATTAGTCGGGACTAGTACTGTAAAATGGACCACAATTTTGTGAAGTTAATCAGACCTGTAACATAGTTACACGGTGATTACATGTGATTGTCAGTTAGCACACTCTAAAGTGACATAAACATGAAAACAATGTCCTATGGGACAAGTTAAAATCAAAATTTGGTTGTCGCCCGTGGTTTGCACTTTTGTCAAAGCATTTAGATAACTCAATTGCACACAAATGAACCCAACCTTACGTCTTTTGACAGTCAGAAAGAGCTAGCAAATTTTGGTCGACTCTCATGAAATGCAAAATAACTGTGGAAACTGTCAACCGGACAGGAGCATGGGAATTTGGGTGGAAGTTACGTCCCATTAAAGTAAGAGCGCCCCCCCC
>JYFJ02006706.1:0-18424 GCA_000934665.2 Catajapyx aquilonaris | reverse complement strand
TCGTATCGTTGGTTACTATCCGAGCGCCATCTATCAACAAAACAGTCCGCTCGCCTAGCGCCTCTCGCGTGACGCGTCTGAGCGCACCCATTCCTTGTCTATGAACCCCCTCTAGATGGCGTTTCCGGACACGGGTTCCTATGTCAAAAATGTTTGTCTTGGTCCCCTCTATCACCCCTAGAAGTTTGTAAAGTTAGGTCGTAAACACCCTGTATATGGTCTTAATAAGGCTCATGTGTAACACTTTACTTATCAGTTTGTCAGCCTAAAATATCCATTGCAGCATATACGGAGATTTATTTCCTTGTGCCTTATTACATGATGTAGGCTATCTGTCCATGCAGTCAAATAAATGCTCAACATTCACTAGGACTGGTGAAAAATTGTTATCTGTTAGGTGGGCCTTATTTGGTACAGGTAGGCCTACCTTATTTGTTTATTGTCTGGGAGCGCCAGGGAGTACCAAGGAGTACCAAAGGAGTACCAAAGGAGTACCAAAGAGTACCACTGCAGGTGTACACCGAAGAGAAATACATGCACAATTTGGTCATACTACGAGAAACGGTCGTAGAAAATGTCTCAGCAATTTTTTTTTTGCATTTTTTGATCTGCGCAGGGCTCTTTGGGGTATTTGAGCAAACCTTTGAGGGTATTACCTGGCACAAGGAGCCCGCGTGGCAAACCACCTTATACAGCATGTATCAACACGTAATCAATATACAGGAATGAATGGCTACAACGGCAAGGGATATCCTAATTAGTCTTCCGCTCTATACAGCAACTGAGTAAGTATAAGGTAGTGTTTCATTAGTTCCCAGTATAAAAAGACCTTGTTGAATAGAAAAAAATTTGACCGGGAGGGATACTATGTTATTTTCGCATTTCCTTCGTATCCAAACGTTAGAATTGAGGATTAGATTGGGACAAAAATTAACTTCAGATGCGTTAGATATTACTGCGTCATCTCACAATTACTATAGTTTTATTACACTTCCAATAATAAATTAAGCAGCTTTCTATTAGAACTAATATAATGCTATGGCCATTTGAGTCGCCTGTTGGGTTTTCACTCTGTCACAAAATAATGATTTGCTGAACTTGAAGCTGGCATTGATGGCAAGAGAGACTAAAGGCTATAAAAATTGCACTTGCTAGATCAAGAATATAATAAAATTGTTTATTAACTAATGAGATTCTTTTTCCTCAAAGTTCATAATTCACTCCTGACCACTGCCCGAGTACAAAAATATTACTTCTACTGCAGGACTCTATAGTCACTATAAAAATTGCTACTGAAATAAATTCCTCCTCATTTATGTTACATTAGTACTGTAAGTAAACTAGGATCCTCAGTAAGACGCATATTAATGCTGCTTGGTATAACCGGTCCCGACATAGCCTACTTCATCATTGGGCCAAGACTGGCTTTAAAATATCAGCAATGATACACAGTACATTATGTTATAATATAATAATTATAAGCGATGATGTGGCAAAAACAAGCGCTTTAAATACCGCTGGGTCCAGACTAATTGTCTCTAATTTAAATATTTCATTAATTTTCACCTGCAATCCAGCTGACGAATATTTAGCTGAATGTCAGATGCAGGGTAGGCCGACATGATTTCAAGTGAAATTGTGTCATTGTTGATGGGGAAGTTCATGATTACTGGGGAGAAAAAAAAAACAAGAAATTGATGATCTAGTAAGTTTAAACACACATACTCGTACTTTGACTTTACAGCTTACCTGAATCTCCCTCCACTTCTGCATGAGAGCACACAGGATGTGTTTCGCCTTCTACGTGTAGATAATACAAAGGACATGACTTAAGAGATACTGGAGTATTCTTGTGCGAGTTCGAAATTTCTACGCGACACAATTTTCTCCACCTTTAAAGAATTTTAAGCATGAATGAAACTGCTACAAATAGCAACGTTATATGTCACTAATACTGACCTTCGTAGATGAAATACGCACTTCTGCTGCCCAACGTCTTTCAAATTAAACATTGATAAAGTGGTTTCCTTTTCGGGAAATGTCCTATTGCACGGTAATTGGACTGAATCTCCTCTGCGTCGGATAGTAGGTGTGCTAGTATTCTGACCAAGATTTTGACAGTATGATACCTGATAGTCGAATCTCCAAAGGGAATCTGTGTCTGATTTACTTATGCGAAATGGAACTCGTAACTGATGATTTGTATTGGGAACACGAACCTCTGAAAATAAAAATAGTCACTCTTAGATGCGTCAACTATGTTAATAGTCTAATAATAATAATAATAATAATAATAATAATAATAATAATAATAATAATAATAATAATAATAATAATAATAATAATAATAATTGTACTAACCTACTGCTTGCCCTTGTAAAGATGTTCCACAAAACATTTCTCCATCAATGTCTACATAATTTTCGGAGCAATTATTTGTCGATCGGACTTTGAAATGCGAAAAGGTTAGACTCGCTCCGCATATCCCTGTCCAAGAGAAAATAAAAAGTCATTAAAGTGTCAGCAATTATAATAATTAAATAGCTGACATTTACCTGGGGTTCCTGTAATGATGTAAGAACAAGATAAGTCGTCTGACCTATTCGCTAGCAATACTGGCGATTGAACATGCCCACTGGTAGAAGTCAAAAATATATCACAATAGTTAGATTCTGCAGCAGATCTTCGATACACGACCGTGACATTGCCTGAAATAGACAAGGTATTGAATGTCAACAAAGAACTTATCCTTCAAAAGGAAGTAACATTGACCTTGACGTCATCCTAAAGGGAATATACGACAAGTCTCCCTTTGAAACCACCTCATTAATGATTATCTGAGGACAAGAAGAGGCGGTCGCAGATTTGAAAAACCAGAAGCCGAGGACCAGCAGATGGAGCACTTTTCATAAAAGTAGTAATCCCCTTGTCACCACTAACGAACACTACTGCCTTACTAAGCTGATTACCTTACTGACTTGGTTCAAAAAGCAACGGAAGCACTTGATATTTTCCCCTTTGTGGAAAGCAAGAAAGCTGTCTTATAAGGGCGAGTCTGAAAGCAACTCTGTATAATGCAACCTTGGCAAATGTACTGCATATTATGGAGTTTTGATAATCATGTAAATGAGACGAAAGCGTCTCGGGTATTTATAAATTTCAGAAAAAATGACATTTTCCCACGGAGGCACTACAGATGAGTATATAGTTAGACGTCATCATTCTGTCACATGCAAGCTTCCTATAGTTCGATTCCCGGTGCCGAGCTTCCTGATTTAAATTTCAGAACTATCAAGAATAACTACTGCAGTTTTTACGCCCTAGAACACTGCGAATATTTTTATTGTGCAAAAGTAAGTATAATTCTCACAGCGCAGCCTCACTTCAAACTTCAGGTTACAATAATAAACGCGGCCATTTTAATCATATGTATACGAAGAATGGTAATGCCAATATGTGTCATGGGTCACGTTACATGACCTGTGCCAGGATGAATTTGCACAAGACTTATTCTATGAACAATATTCTGAAACTGTACAGTACTCCATCAAACAATATTTTTATTGGTTTTATGTGAAAAGTGCTAGTTTAGCCGGGGGTGCTTGAGGAAGTTAAAGCTTGGTCTGCTCATTATGCATGAAGATGATTGTGCTGAACTTAAAGTAGACTACATGTTTTGCGCAGGTCGTGAAACAAAGTTCGGTAATTTTATGCGAGATAATAGTTAAAATACATCTGGAGTATAAATATAATTTATGTAACTTTTTTGTGAAAGTTATAGTGTTAAAATATGTTGCAATCTCCTGGTCTAGTTTTAAAATGAAACATTTTCCCCAAAGCAAAAATTGTTTTCGCCGACGCATAACTATTACGCCACGGTTTGTTTCCTTGATTATTTCATGATGCCATTTATTGGTGGTCCGATTATGATCAATTGATGTTAAATTTCTAGCCAGCATGGTGCAGGAGCAATGTTATTTTACATACTCAGTGTGGATAACATCTGTACTGTATTACCAAGTAGAACACTACTGAAAGCATCACTTACACAACTGTACATATTTCTGACTGATACTCACTAAGTGGATCGTCTAGCTGCTGAACTCGGATGTAGTAACCTCTGTCTTCGCCAAACGAATCTGAATGGAACCGAAGCAAAATAGGAGGCCCATAGAAAGGAACTCGAAAGGTGACTCCCGATTGATCGCCACAAAATCGACGCGGCACTAAATCCAGGTAATCGGCTCGACACCCATCACTTGTCTGCACTTGAAATATGACAAACGTTAGCTGCAGAGCCTCAATATCCTGCAATTCAAAAGAACGATTCCGGGATTAAACAAGCCACAAATATTGTATTGTTAACGCAATCCAACCATCTTACGTCTGAGTATCTCTGAATGGTATAGAGGCAATCCAAATTGCTTGGGTAGGAGTCTGGATAATTGACACTCCTAATGACAAAGTCCTTTTCTGAGAATGTTTGATCGCAGAAACTAGGAGGCGGAGGTGGAGGTGTAGTTGTGTAGGGAGGAGGGGTGGTCGTAGGCGGTGGAGGTGGAGGGAAACATGGAACTTGCCGATACCATCCACGAAAACCTCTTCGGCAGTTTCGTCTTCTATGGCCAGTTACGAATCGAATGGTTATTTCTCTCCAACGCGGGAAAAACAATTCATCTGGAAGGTAAGTTTTAGTTTGCAAGTAACTTATAACATCTTCGAGGCAACATTAATAAATGAAAAAAATAAGGCAAACCTACCCTCCTTTCCAGCGAGGTAAGTACCACAATACCTCTTTCCGTCAATCAACACATAATCGTGGTAACACCCGCGACTGGGCTCGATATCAAAGTCGTGGAAGCCCACTATTACAGAGCAAGATTCCGGTAGGGCTCGTATTCTGTAATAAGAAAGAACCGAGTCACATTTTTGTCACCTTGAATTTTGTGATAGGTCTTACTTGTACACGCAGTCCAAATGCGGTGGATAATGTTGAGGGTATCCGTAAGATGTAAATATACCTTGTGGCTCATTCAGGCAGTATTCGCAGTGAGGAGGACAGGAAGGAGGTCTGATGGAAGGATCTATTGGATAAGGAGTACTTGACGGGTCTAAAGGAGGAGGGCCACAACCTAACTGGCGACCAACAATGTTGAATCCTCGTTCACCCGTGTGCTGATCAGAATGGAAGTGAAGGGTAGTTGAAACATGTTCCATCGGCAGAAAGACTGGAACAAATAGTAATGTATGAAATAAATGGAATAAACAAGTAATTAACGCAATAAGGTTTTAGACATACATATGCTCTTCCTACACCCCGAGTTTTTAACGGGCCGTTATAAGTAATCGTTTTTAATTTAGACGACACACAACTGACGTTAGCGTTAAAAAGTCGAAGACACCGGGATTTAGTTTATTTACAAGGGCAGCACGTCGAAATGGAGTTTGTTAACTGTACGATCAATAGCAGTGGGGCACGATCACAATAGCTGTAAGATTACGGCTTCTACTTACACTATGCTTCAATTTACGGGGGTAAAAATAACGCCATTGTAATATAATTGGTACTCATAATCAGCTTCCTGCCTGTGTGTTTTCATGAGCAGCTCATGCATGTCTACTTCCACAGCTGTCATCATAACAAAACGCCTCCCTTTGCACGTGTCTAAAGCTTCTAATTTTCTGCATACGCTCAAGATCAAAGGATCACACCTGGTATATTACCAGAATAGTAGGTTATGCAATAGGCTGGTCTACTTATTAGTCTTTCATCTGTAAAAAAATATACGCCATAAAGTACTGAACGTTAACCCTTGATACCATATTATGATCCCCATTTTCCATAGTACAACATATAATTACTTAATCATAATGTCGCTTTTGTAAGGATTGAATACAGTTTAATATACCATGTTAATCAATAACCAAATTTTTGTCGGGAAAAATAATTATTTATTAAAAGTCCGCTATCTTCCCTTTTTGTAATGTACGTACAGTACTAGTACAGTACTATGAAGCTCAAATTGTTTTGGCCACTTTATCCTGGTCTTGAAGCAACCCTTATCACAGGCCCCACAGTGAGCAAGTGTGTCTGTGTGAAGGGTTGCTTCAAGACCAGGATAAAGTGGCCAAAACAATTTGAGGCCCATAGTACATCAGTATGTCTGCTCTCACAAGTCAGTGTAATCTCTACCGCTATATGAATGATGTGACACTAAAAATTTTAATATCCAATTAAATATGAGCGCCACTTTTGCAAGGTGTGTTTACTTGACGTTAATGTTTCATATTAACGTGTAATTAAAAATTATCTACGAGACTTCATACTGCCTGGATTCATTATCTTTCATTCATCATTGTTATTACTTACTAATTAATTTTAAAATCAAGTGGCTTGAATCGTTTTTGGTCCTATTGGTGTTATAGTTATGGCGCCAAATTCTAAGAGTACCTACACGTGAATTTTTATTCCTTATGCCTTATGGTTGTATCCTTATTGATGCCATTCACTCCACTTTATAGCCCTGCAATTATTACGTATCCCGAGGCAATCGAAGGTTTATTCTGCAATATGCGTACAGCATGAGCAAAAAGTAGTCTCGCGTAATAGTGTTTCTCCGAAGTATGACGTGAAAACCTAAAAATTAAATACTACATTGTGTACATTCAAAGGTACCTTACACTTTCGCTTCACCATGGTTCCACAGTACCGCATCCCTTGAACAGTCAGAAAGTCCATACTGCATTCTGGTGAAGGCTGCAGCCTAAAATCCACCATTTCCAGCTCCACTGCGCATTTGCCTGGAAGTTTCCTCAGGTCATACCTACAATCCAAGTTGCAGTCGTAGAGTCCAGGGTAGTTGGGTGACTGCATCTCAAATGTTTCGCTGGTGATCACCTGATCGCAGGTACTAATTGGGGGCTTATAGTCAGGTGTGTGGTCCCGTTGACACTCAATGGGATGCACTCTCAAGGTGAATCCTCTACCCGACCTGTATTGGTCACTCTGGAAATGAAACCTCAGCTCTCTCTGTCTGATGGGTACCACCAGACTTGTTCCGGACCTGTACCCGCACCAACGGTATTCCCCCAATGAGAGATAGTCTTTAGAGCAGGTTTGGTCTTCCTCCAAATCGAATTCGACAAAATTGAGCTGAAGGCAACATGGGAACGGATACACATCAGGTAACATAACCAGGTAGTCGCAGTTCACATTAGGAGGATAACCGCCTGGGAAGCCAGGAGATGACAGCACCAGGTCACTGTCATGTTGAAACACTTCACACGAAGAAGGAGGGGCTGGGAAGAATTGCTGCTGGTCTGATCGGTTTTGAGCTATCTGAAACGTGCTATTCCTCTGGCTAGGGAGTGGTGTCAACGGTGTGTTCTGTGGACACTCTCGTTGTAGGAATGTCGCAGAATATTTTGCTTCTCCTTTGCTTACACGGAACAAAATGTCTGAAGTCCAGTTGACCCTCTGAAGGCCAGATTGCCGGCCGCAAAATTTTCTGTCGCCCACTTGTAAGAAGTTGGAAGTACAGTCTGGGCTCATTTCGAAGGTTTCAAATGTGATGTCTAGGTAACAAACAAGTGGGGATATAGGTTCGATTCGGTTGCGACATTCGGTCTTGGGGAGCGATTTTTCCGGGTAGTTTGGAGATGTCACTCGAAAAGCCTGAGCTCTGAAGACGATGTTGCAGCCTTCTGTAACAACATGTTGTGTAAATAACTACACGATACTTCACTATATAATTATTTTACTATAGGCGAAGACATTACCCTATGTTTACAGTAACATATAAAGACAATAATGCATGGCGCATTATGATAATTGCGCTATTTTCATTTTTTACGCATAGTACTCGATATACGACTAATTGATCTAACTGTAAGTGAACGAATACGAGAAAGAAATCACAAACGGACGCCACCGGAATCATGCCTGCAGCAGATACCGTACTTGGCTGAAGAAATGCTATCTACAATTCTACATCCTATAATTATCCTGTCGAACAACTATTATCAGCAGACCTACTGTAACTGAATTCCAACACACGGTCATTACAGATACATAAATTAAACTGTTTCACACTATATGTACAGTACAGTCATTTTAATTATTTCTGGAAATTTCGCCCGAAGTTGATGTTTTTGAGTAACTTTTTTCGTCCCAGATTCGAGCAACATGGGAATAATATTTCCAATAATTGCTCGAGTTTAAAAATCAGTTACCCTTATTATATTTATCTAGGTCTATCTTATGAAAATACCATAGGCCACTCACCTAATCCAGATCTCCTGGTTTCCCCAGAATCCTGAAAACAAATCCAGTTCGCAACCACTGAATCATTGAGTCACTGATGTCACCATCAACAATAATACTGCATGCTCCCTTACCACCAATCCATCAGCACTCACTCCATTCATTCGATTCTTCTGAATCACTATTGCTTGGGTGAGCATCACCAAGCACTGAAAAACGACAAGTAGGTGAGCCATGGCAGACCAAAGACCAACTCACAAATTTTCCTTCTCACATTCTTTATATATGACTTGAGGACTGGAGGAAGCATTAGTGCCAACTGTTATTGCTGAAAGAGGTTGCCACAGACTTAAGGCCGACTTTCAGCAAGTATCTTCCCGATACTCAAGGTATCCATCCTGTTGCATGTACAAATGACATCACACTTTTGCTCAGTACCGCTGATAAAAAGAATCGACAGTAGTGTCGTACAAGTATTGTCTTCGTTGGCAGCCCTTAGAAGGCCAAACAACAGGCTTCCGAAAAGAGGCGGGGTCGTCATTAGCCCTCAGTCGTTTACGAAGCAGCGGAAGTGCAGTCTTTGCTCTACCATCATCCTTGTGATGTCACAGGCACGTGATATTCACGGTCCTCGCTCATTTTGCAACCAGACGGGACGAAAGCGTGTCCAATTGGGGAAAGACCTGGGCAGGGCTCCTGACAAATGGGGCACAAATGAAGCCAGATATATAGATTCTGGCAAATGTCACACTCCTCCCTGCCTTCCCCAACCCTCTGCCATTCTAAGGTGGGTGGAGGCAGATACTTGCTGGAAAAACACACAGCACAGGAAAAGGTGAATAAACAAGACCCTTTTCTTTTTTCTTTTTTGAATGGGGCTTCCCGAGTAGGTGAAAGTGTCGGCTCTCTTTATTAGCTTATTTGCATGGCCCGAAGCTTCGACTCTATGCGGACATGTGTTGCCCGAGGTGAATATTACTTATGATTTTTTTCCTCCATGTGTAATGTGCTTCTTTTGACAGTTTATGGCCCTGAGTTGGGTAACGTTTCCCGTTCAAGGGCCAGTTCAAATATAGGTATGTTTGAAGGGAGGAAAATCCGTCACTCATAGTCATCGAACAATTTGATTGCCGAAGGGTGCTATGTCCGAGAAAAAGAAGGGCAACGTCTGCTTTCTGCTTACACGTGGGTGTCTTTGAGTAACCAGTTTACAAAGGTGTTCATGTAGGCAAACGGCACTAATAACGCAATCGCCGCATTTTGCATAACAGCAGATTTCCTCCTCAATATCAATACGTGCAATATAACAGTAGACTTGACTTTTGAATAGCAGGTTGCAATTATCATCCAAGTAGTAAAAATTATACAAATAATGGTAAAGGTAATAAAAGGCTAAAATTCTATAGGCAAACTTGGACATTCATTTTTTTCATCATTGGCCTTGGAATACTTCTCCCTTCATCTTGGTGTAACTACATTGTACTCCCAATTATCCGAATGCGGATTATCCGTGTTTCGGATTATCCGTGTATGACTACCGGTAAAACAAAACGAAAGTCCGAAAAAATGTCGCTTTTTCTCTCAAACAAAGAAATACGAGGATACGTATGCCCGATTGCACCAACGAAATTACCGATTCGATAGCTCCTAACGATCCATTAGGAGCTATATCGGATCGGTAATTTCGGTTGGTGCAATCGGGCAGTATAGCCTATAACATACGTTTTGCAGAAGACAAACTAAAAATCTACGGAAATTTGTCTAATTTTGATAAACGTACAGTATAGGCCTACATTCTACATATTATTTTAATCATAATACAGCATCAGTCGTTCATTAAAAACCTGTGAAGAGCTCATTTTACGGTGTCTAGGACCATTATTCAATTATCCGTGTTTTCCGATTATGCAGCTACACCCGTGTAGCCATTAGCCCAGATAATCGGGAGTAAAGTATACTTTTAGTAACAGGACCATCACAAATGGCTTTCTGATGTCACTTCCTTGAAATGAAACAACATTTAATAATATTTTTTTGTTTGACCCCATGCTGGGCCATACCTTAATAATAATAATAATAATAATAATAATAATAATAATAATAATAATAATAATAATAATATTAATAATGTGTGGCGTGGTGGCACGGTGGTGTAGTGGCTAGCGTCACAGCCTTCCACCTCTGGGGTCCCGAGTTCAATCCCCAGGTCGGACAGAGGATTCTACTTGTAAACAAATGTGGATAGAGTTTCGATGGGTTCTATCATTAGCTCTTGGTTCTATCCATGTTCGCATTTCTCGTGGCTCCCCCATTTCCTCCTACAAGCAAAATCCATCATAGCACAGTCAATGGGTAATGAAAAGAGCGGGTCACCCATGCAACCTGAAAATGGCAACAAACTATTTACACAGTACAGCAGTTGTAGGAAAATAGGATGGAAATATTCAAGTACTCTGAAGAAGTTATCGGCTCTATGGTAGTTTCACTCAGCATTATTGATGGGCATGCTACGGGGGGGATTAGACATTCCTCACATAATATTGTATGGAACTTTCAGTGTCATGACACGAAATCCTTCAGTCAGGCAACGTCCATATTACGCTGATGAAAGTATGATAAATGATGTAAGTGTGATAGAAGCTGGCATTACAGGCGCTAACATAGTGTTAGGGGGTGGTTAGGGGTATTCAGTTGGAACACTCCCAAAGCAACATTAAAATATCTTGCAGACTTATAGTCAGTGTACGAGGGGCGTTCATAAAGTTCGTACCTTCTCCTTTACGGAAAAGAGAGAAGCGGTTCAAACTATAGACACATGCATTAGTCCCTCTCTCTATTTGAACCATGCAGAGCCACACATTTGTATACCAGTGATGCACAACTTATAGGGCACAATCACTGTCGAAGTCAACACGTTGTGCTCGAAAAATATTTTAAACCTCTGTTGTCCATAGTGGGGGTGCTTGGGAGACCCTTCCAGTAAACGAAGCTATCGCCGGTCATGGGAGAAGCACAACCCTCAACACAGTGTTGTTAAATTGATTGATAATTGTTGACTTGGAAGGAAGAGAAGGGTTTCTCATCAGGAGTATATTGTGCGGTTGAGTACGTATATACTAACGTTTCTATTTTACAGTTCGATGAGTTAATGACTGTCAAGGACCCTCTTCCATCAGACGTGTCGAGATGACTTGATGTATCATCCTGGCTACGAGATTTTGGTTTGATTGTTGTATATTGGTTTCTGGATATGAGTGAGTTTTCCTCATTGGAGATTGTTGAGTTGTATTCTTTCTTTGTTTTTGGCAAGTTAATTATTATTGTTTCTTTTGAGTATTTTTTGTTTGGTTATTGGCATAAAAATGATAATAATAAATGTCTATTATGCTACTTGTCCTTCCTGCTTTCTTTAAAACCTTAATTATACGCTTCCACTGTGTGACACACATGCACCGAACGCTCTACCACTGAGATACACCCCCACTTCGTAGGAGTTAATATTGCTTCATTACGAGGGACCTATGAACATGTTCATAACACATAATATTGACCATAATTTCATGAAGGGTGACACCATTTCCAAATCTCCAAAAAGGGCACAGATGCTCTGTATAGGCTGTGTACTACAATACACAATATTATACTCATACATAACTTACGCCTTTTTACTTCATCATAACCGAATCTACGATTTCATACGTCCTATTTAATGTCTCTGTTTCTATAAAGTGAGTGATGGCCAATAGTTTGCCAACTATCTGTTCTCTTCCTCAGATGCAGGAAAGAGCTCCTGCTCACATAAACCACCTGGAGGAGGAGCAAGAAATGCAGAGAAGAACGCTCGAAGGAATATTGAAGCACCATCATCACCGTCATACCTAGCAGAATCTACATCTACATATGTTATGCAGATGAACTTTTTTCATATAATGCGTGTTGTGCTCATATCTGTGGATCGAGGGGGAAAAAACAAGCTTGCTAATAAAGAACCTTAATTATCCCTCAATAAATTCTTCCTTGTTGAGATTCCAGGTCAATTACGAGTAATATTTCTGTGTGCAGAGGGAGGTTGGCCAGGTCTTCAGGGAGGCAAGTACAGTATATTATTAAAGAAATTTAGAATAAAAAAGGCTTCAATTTTAGAGCATGCGATTGCCTCTAAACATTAAAATACGTTACTCAAGTATTCGTTCGAGTTAAACATTGGTCTGTATTACAGTACTAGCTAATTACCCGCATATGCAGTAGATGTTTGTCATGTGTTGCATTGATCTAGTGGCTAATATTGAGCTAATAATGGCAAAAAAAAATTGTATTTAGAAAATGTGCGTCATATCTGATTTTCAGACAACCCAGTTCACAACTGCATCAGATACTATCAATCTCGTTGAACCATTCGAAATGATTAATTGTAACAATGAACCTCCCATTAAATGTGCATAATAAATGCTTCAAACAGTCTGCATTATTAAGTTATTATGTTTTAACTGATCCACGTTCATATTTTTAGATATTTTTTTTTGACAATTTTTAGTCCTTCATTTTGTACTTAACACTACAGGATTGTAGGTGAGCGCTGCCTGCACATATACTCGAGCAGAGTTAGTTATCTTTTTCTTCATATTTCTTCATATCAATTTATTATTGGCTCTCGCAGCGATTCACAAGTATTTTTCCAATAGAGCAGGATTTTAGCTATGACAAGTTTTAAGCGCTCTAAAAACAATGTGTATGCATGGTATATACAGCAACTTGTGTAGGCTACTGCAGACGGAATAATTTGTGAACATACGCAGTTTCTTATCCTTTTTTGTTTTGTTTTTTGAAGAGTGTGAGAGTCGATGCTCTTCATGTGTCGGAATCTATTCTTTTCTTTTAGTGGACATTTCCCTTTTTAGGCCTTCTGTGGCAGGTAAGGTGGCCATTTCCAAATCTTCAGAAAGAAGGACACAGCTGGTAGGTATATCGTATATGCTTTATAGTTTATACAGTACAATACATTGTGTGACCCCCTTACCTCGGGTCACACCCTGACTAGATCAGTAACGCAGGTTCAGTTGGAGAAAAGATGTCAGACTGCTGAATAAATTCCAGTGTATCGAGAGAATAAAGAGCCATCTATAGCTATGGATCAAGTAGGCTATAAAGACAATTGCCGAGAAGATGAGTGGGTGAAACTGTTCTTCCATATTACGTACATTTACCATTTAAGACATAGTGTTACAATCGACCCTGTCCTCTGTTACAACCGCCCCTATGATGGGGTCAGTTGTAATACACTCTGTATTGCCTTGTAAAAATATTTATAAATCTATCAATTTTTAATCTTAAGATTTTATACTGTTAATTTTACATACCGGTAGAGGAATGTTGCCTTATTTCCACCCTGTCATAAACTTTTGCCTAAATGCATATGTAACAGAATTTAAAAATTCAGAATAAAAAGTGTTACACTGAATAACCGACCCCGATCTCCCCTACATAAAATTTTACACAACGTTTCATATTATGTTTGTCTGAGCATCTTATATTGCAGTGGAACTTCACAATTTGCTTATAGAGTCAAAACCAAAAAGAAATCCAGGCGTGTGCACAGTACATTGTGGCAGAACTTTACAACTTACTGCTTAGTGTCAGCATATAATCCGGAAACATGTCAATACAAATAAACCAACAAGTAATCCACTCTATACAGAGGTGTCCACATTATGTTGTGACTGAACTTTACAATGTGCTTAGAGTGCAAACCAAATAGTAACAAATTGCATCTGACGTATCACAACGACAAATAATCCAACAAGAAATTCATTCTATATACAGGTTTATGTGCACATTAGGTTGTGGCAGAACTTTACGATTTGCTTAGTGTGAACAAATACACAGTATATAATATACATATCAGATAATATAGGTGGCAAGAATGTGATATGCATATCGTCTCTTTGACCTAGCTACGTATTACTTCTCTTCCATCTTATTGTTCTCTTCTAAGCCAATCTCCACAAAGAGACTTGCCAAGAGAGTGCCCAATGTGACTATTTCATCGACCACCAGATCGGTGAAGGCGTTTAGGGTTAAGAGTATCTCTGGTGTCTGGTCCTGGCACACTAAGTATGACGCTGCAGTCACCACGGCGCTTCCAAGGTAGAGGTAGTCCGCCTCAATACAAGCAAAATTTGCCCTGCTGGGAAGTGGAGCAGAAGGATCTACGTTAGACACAAATTAGTGATTCACTGCTGCTCGTAGCAATTAATATGAAATAACCATGCAAGTCCATGCTACTTGGACATGATGCTGGCTTCACAAGCAAGTTGATTTCTAATTATGATTGTTGCTTTAATATTGCTATCAACACTTGCCATTTTACATGGACTCTTCACATTTTGAACGTACCGGTATTTCCAGTATTTCTTTTGCACATATTGAAAACTGCTGCATGCAGTGGAATGTAGCGTTTCTAACAGCTATAGGCAGATTTTTCTCTAATATTGTAGCAGTGGATTACAGATATTATTGACTCACTTGTTCTCTTCAGTAATCATCATCTTTCCAGTGGCTGAGGCTAAGAGTCGATCATAAATTTTCCTATGTTCCAAATAGGATATATTAATGAGTCCTACACAGGCCTGGTAGAAGATGCGGGTCTTCACCCTTTCGCTTTGTACTGCCAGGAGAGACTCCACGTAATCCAACGGGGTGGGCACCAACATCTTAAAATTTAATAATGCCAGTCATTTAGTTTGTTCAACAAAGAGGAATGCATTTCTATGTTAAGTTGCAAGTTTTTGTCATAGCATGCAGTGTATTATTTTTATTATTGTAGGTTACTGCTTCTGTACCCAAGGTCCCAAGCTAGCTGTAACAAGCAACTGTGCCACTTTAGCAAGTGTTTGTGTTACTTGCTGGACTACCTGAAATATGATTTATATCGCAACCACATCAAGTACCTGGAAGGATAGAGTGCTGAGCACCCTGATTTCTGAAGCAAGGATGCTCTTCAGGGTGTATCCTTTCTTCAGCTCATCCTTCAGGTACTGCTGGACCTTTTGAGGGCTGAGCTCCTGATACTGCTCCACAACTTTGGATGCAAGCTGCATACAACTGAGCACCCGGAGGGTCACCTGCTCATCGGCTAGCTTCATCATTTTTGCCCACTCTTGCTGCTTTCTGAGCTGGTAATGCATGGTGCCTACCCAACTCCGCTCATCCCGAAGCATATCAATCAGGTAGGTGTTGAGGTTCTGCTCGTGCTTCTCCGTAAAGCGATTAAACAGCTCTACGCTCAAGTAGCGTATGGCTGGGCTCATCCCCAATTGCGTGGACGTGTCGAAGATCAACTTTGTCGTTCCACATTCAAATGTCGATCTTCTCGTTCGGTTCAGCACACTCTGGACCTCCAACCAGTTACGACGACGCAGATCCGCGATCCAATCCTCCACCATATCACCTGCAATTTAAGTGTTGCAATGAGAGAGTACTCACTGCAAAAAGTGTGCAAGGTCATTGACCTATCACCTAGTTAATAATTGATTTTGTTCTGGACCATTGTATAGCTGCTAGGTACAGTTTTTGCCAACTTTTTTTGTTCTAATTGCATGCCAAAAGTCAATGGAATAATTCTGTTGCCCAAGATGAAAAGTATGGGCACTACCGGTACCAACATTAATTCTGTGCCTAGTAACTGAATAGCGTGGACCAGTATATATTATCATAGTTCTAGGCAAGTAGTTAGTTCTAATTATAGTGGACAAGTACTGGACTAGCATTCCTCAGTACCATATGTAAATGATGATATGTAATGCGGCAATGCAATGTGTATACGTACGTGACACTGTCGGGGTCCAATTTAATGGCGTGTAGTCCATCTCTTAGTGACGAGCCTTGGGTGCTTGAGCCGGTTGACAGATCTTGGCTACTATTTTTCCCTACAGCCACCAGCACAGGACCACGTCTCCTCGAGGGGTATGCAAGTATGCAAAGACAGTGCGATAAGACCAAGAGACGCCAAGAGGGGTTTGGAGAGGGGACGCCGAATGTTCCAGAAGGCGACCGGAACACATGAAGGAAGCAGGGTTGTCAGATGGGGCACTAACTAATGTGGTAAATTTCGTTAATTTAATTATGATTTAATTTTAAATGTGTAGTTAAATGTCATAAACATGTACCTAGGTGTGATATCGATTGTAACTGATCGTTCCAATTGATCTAGCCCCACCGGGAGCCCCACCCACCCCACCCGGTCCTCCATCTTGCTTTTTTTCTCGTTCCATCTGCTCTGTACTATCGGCCCAAAAGAGAGGTCATCAGTTTGGGTCAGTTGGAGGTGTTCCGGGCCTCATCTTGGGCTGCAGTGTCCAGGGAAGATAGAGACAACAAGTATACAGAGGTGAGTTGATTTCACTGGTCCTGTTTGGGACTTACCTGGCACGGAATTACCTTATTATAGAACCACCTTAGAACTCTTATTTGGTGTCGAATACGTGTTGTAGGGGCATACAGTGTTTCATGCGTTGGCTACAGTCGAGTATGCAACACCTCAAAAGCATTATGGGTGCATAAGTGTGGACATTCTTCATTAGATGCAAGAGCTTGCATCATGTCCTTCACACTAGGCTTGAATGATTGACTGGAGCAATTTTTTGTTAATTACAAATATATCAGGTCCCTCTGGATTTAGCTGCATTAACTGAACATCCATGTTAAATCACCACACTAAATATTCGGTCATTTTCCAGATTTTAATGAAACTTGATGTATCAAGTGCCCTTACATAATTATGAATGGACACCATTATAAATTTTTCTTGTATTTCATTCAAAAGTTATTAAATATTAACTATTCGAATTTGTATTAAAATTGATGCAGCTTTAAATAGTTAGGCCGATATTTTCTCAGGAGCCATATGAGATATATGGGTCATTCCATGTCAGTGGGGCCCCCTTTGTACCCTTGATGTGGCGGATTTGAATGATATTCACATGTTATGGTGACCTAGCGCTGCTAAAACATTGTACCAAAGGTGTTTTGANTTTTTGTTTTCTCTCTTTGGGGGTGGTGTGGGGTAATTTTGAGCCTTTTCTTTGAGAGCGATTTTTCTTTTGCTGTTTCTCCGCAACTAATCGTGAGACGGATGTGCTTTTGATATCAATTTACTCAGAAAGGTTGATATAATCTTATTCTGTGGTTAATTTAAAAATTTTAAATTTTTGCGTTAAAAAGATTGAAATTGCAAATTTTAAACGTTTAATTTTTAAAATTATACCCCTTTATTTTTCGCTGGTTTTCACGTATGTTGTAGCCCTACATGTGAGCTACATGTGGCCATATAAGTCCTGTTGGCTAGCATAATACTAAGGAAGATTGGGCCTCTTCAGTGAGACCCCCTCCATATATGTCGTCATTATGAAGAGTACACCCAACATTCAAATCGCCCCACCTTGCTCAGTGCAAATGTTGATATTCAAGTTGGGATGATCACTGGTGAGAGTACGACACAAGACTCCTTTGGTAGCCCACACCCCCCTCCGCAAGCAAACCCGCATGCCACCCACCCCACAAACACACATATAGCTAATTATATATTGTAGTGGTCCTGTTGGCCACATTGTGTTATTGACAGGTTAGAGAGAACTGACGTGTTCTGGAACTCGGGCACTGCCTCGTCTGGCCATGGTCCCTGCTGGTGGCAAGGGGTCCACTACAATATTATATATAATAAGATTACGCTTCTGCTCACCCTTCACGCGGATGTGGAGACTTGACACGTCCACTCCTTGAACCATGGCTTGATCGAACAGAACTTCCTGACATTTCCGGAGGAATGAAGGAGGGTCGACTGTTGTTGATGTACTCCTCTAGGTCATGCGGGAAGCGTCTGCTGACACTATTCCTAGTGTGTGGAAATGCTTGGTGCAAGAGTAATTGAATTTTGAAATTGCAAGTAATAACAATGAATATATGAAAATAAACAAGTCGTGTTCCTTTGTTGAAGCAGTTTACTCCCATTGTTGAGTGAACGAATATCCATGGTAATTTTAAACGTAGTTTGGGGGTTGTGTGTTCGTAGAAATACTGTCCGCCTTGTGGTGGCGTAGATGTGGGTGTTGCGGATGTGGATGTGGCAAAGCCACAATAACGTTCGTTGGCCTGCGGCGCCACAAG
>KZ539580.1:9527-20074 GCA_000934665.2 Catajapyx aquilonaris | reverse complement strand
CCCACAGGCTTCATTTTACCATCACCAAAAACCCACCAGGATTATTTCGGTGTGACGAATGAAAAGCCTTCCCCGGGTCTCCTAACACAAATTGGATTGCCCCAGGATTAAATTACACACCATTGTTGCCGTTTTGACCGCTCCCACCTCCTTTGGAAACACACTTTTTTCTGCCCCACATCACATTGTTGGAAAATATGCACGCAAATGAAGCACATCAATATTGTCTAATCAGTTATTCCGTTATTTTATTAGATCGTTTTATTAGGTCGCCTTATAGGTCGGTGTATTACTTTCATCAGTTGCTTTATTAGTTTTAATTAGTTTTATTAGCTGAAACTAACTGATAAAACTAATGCAGCTAATGAACTAACTGGTAAAACTAACGAGCTCTCCAATAAAAGTAGTGAACTATCCAATAAAAGTAGTGAACTCTCCAATAAAAGTAGTGAACTCTCCAATAAAAGTAGTAAACTCTCCAATAAAGGTAGTGAACTCTCCAATAAAAACTAACAAACTGATAAAATAACTGACAAAACTAATAAACTGATAAAATAACTGACAAAACTAATACACGGATAAAAATAACTGACGAAACTAATAAACGGATAAAAATAACCGACAAAACTAATAAACCTGTAATTTTATCAGTTAGTTTTTCAGTTGCATTAGTTTCATTACTTATTTTATCATTCAGTTTTATGAGCTGTTTTTTATTAGTTACTTTATCAGCTAGGTTTTACGTTAGATTTTATTAGTTTTATCAGATTTTATAATTTACATTTTATAAGCTTTATCGGATTTCGCAAGTTAGATTTTATTCAGTTTTATCAGTTTTTATTACTAATAATTCATTGGTTAGTTTTATCAGTTTTTATTAATAATATTTCATTGGTTAGTTTCATCAATTTTTATTAATAATAATTCATTAGTTAGTACTTTTATCAGTTTTTATTAATAATAATTCATTAGTTAGTTTTCAGTATTTATTAATAATAATAATTCATTAGTTAGTTTTATCAGTATTTATTAATAATAATTCATTAGTTACTTTTATCAGTTTTATTACTAATAATTCATTGGTTAGTTTTATCAGTTTTTATTAATTTCGTTAGAGTTTTATTATTTTGTCACTTAGATTGCTTAGTGAGTTTTGTCAGGCAGTTTATTTTTGTCAGGCAGTTTATTTTTGTCAGGCAGTTTATTTTTGTCGAGCAGTTTTTTATTAATTCCATAAGTTAGTTTAATCAGTGATTTTATCGGTTTAAGTTCTGTCAGGTAGTTTTATCTATTAGTTTTTATTTTGTGGATTTTTGTGTTACTTACACCCCCAACTACTAGTAAGCTGCAATTTTGTCCCAAATATTCATAATGAGCCAGCAACTGCAAGCCACGATTTCCTGTCTTCATGTTAAGTGCGCAATGTCCAATATTTGCCTCCGATAATTTTCTAATATGCTGATTTTGTTGTTTTTTTGAAATTAGTGGATTTCTTTCTCTCCCTGTCAGTGTTATGAGGACCAAATTTTGCAGTCGCACCCCCCAATCCATGTAGAGTGAGCTATCGATTGGGGTCGGAAAAAGACAAAAAGGTGATGGCGAGAGAGGGGGGCATTACACCACTCATCCCCCCCCCCCACCCCCTAAACCGCGTATGTGAGAGTACATACNTCCCCCCCCCCCCACGCCTATTATGAAACTGTCTCTTAATTAAGTACCGTCCCGAGGTCATTAAACCGGACCCACCGAAATCGTACTTTGCAAGGACCCTACCGCCCCCATTAATCTCCACAACCTGAAACCCCCCCGACTTAATATCGTTAAGTAACCCGCCGGGGGGGTTAAACTTCTTTGCAGCTGACTCCTCATCTCCTGCAGCGGGTAGATTTATAATTTCGGTTCCGGGTTCCGATTGGCGGAGAGAGAAAAACCCACGGCAGGAAATAATCTGCAGACATAATGGGCCAGCAGGAGGGAAAAAATTGTTCAAGAAGAAAAAAAAAAAAAGTTTTCTCTCTCCGGCCTCCTACACGACAAAGGTCTACCCTTTTTATAGTATTATTCTCTGGGTATATATTCCTACAGCACACGAGAGAGAGAGAGAGATCGGGGAAGCTGAGCCCGTGGGTTGAATCTGGGAGAGAGAAAAAAAGCCCACACACTTCCTCTGCGTGCTATTCTGGGTGCGTGCTGGACTATCGGGAAAAAGTCCGGAGAATAATGCCACTTTTATCCCAGGAAAAAGGCTGTCCTGGTTCAACCAAGGGTTCAACCCCCCAAAAAAATATCATGACTTTTTTTTTTCTCGAGTCTTAGTCTGTTGTGATGGCGACGATTCATGTGCATTTATCCTGTCGGTTCGGCATCCCTGCGAACATCCCAGGCTCGCGTGTGGCTCTCGAGTAAGGATAACTATAAGGCACGTAAAGTACACAAACAAAACTACCGGATAAAATATACCCTCAAAAGAGGTGAGATTGTGGCAGGTGGGATGAGATTGTGCCAGCGCATTTTTTGGGGGGGATCAACATTGCGCCCTACTGGCAGCAAGCGAATTTACACATATTTTACTACATTGAGGTATAGTCAAGATTGGCAAAATTCGCGGTAGGGAGCACTGTTGTCTAAAAAATGCGCTGGCACAATCTCGCCCCAACTAGTAGAGGACTTGTTGCCAAATTTGACAACACTGCTTCACCCTCATCCCACTCGGACATAGTACGATACACTACCAGTTGGCGTATAGGATATCCCTCTGCACACTACTGCTGCTCTCAGGGGGGGGGGGGGAAGTAGTACCATACGCACGTTGGTGATGAGTCACTCGCGGACAAAGCCCACCAGGGTGCTATAGTCTCGCCTCCATTGAAGTGGGTCTCACCCTCTCTGACCGCGATTATTGTTGAACTGGGAAAGTGAAAACTATACTAACTATATAGGCGATGAGTCAACTTGTGGACAGAGAGAATAAATGGATTATGTGTACAACATTTCCTGCGAAATTTCGGTTTCGCTCCCACCATTATCGACCTTTTTTTTTAAAAAAAAAAAATCAAGTCAGGCCCTCTAAAAATATATAAGCCTGCCTTAAGCGTTGTGTACAGTACTTCACTTGACCATTATCCAGCCTGTATATGGGGGTGCGTCATCGACGATAGCCCCCCTTTTTCCGCCATTGACGTCACAAGCGCGTATATATAATAACCGGGGTTTACAACCGCTGGCCCTAACGATAAAAAACCATAAACAAGGACCTTTCTCTCCCTCTCTTTTTTTTTAAAAAAAATGAAATGTTTACCCTTACCAACTCAGCATTTCATGAAGAAGAATTACTATAACTCTGCATTACGGGAATGAAAACAGGGCGTCCAGGGAAGCATTTCTCTCCAGCCCAGCCCCCCTTTATGGGGCGTCACAGAATCGAGGTGGGAAGGTCGAGAGAACTATAAAACCCAGTTTTAGTAAACTAAAACAAGAGAGAAGGTTCAACCATCTCTATAAAAAAAAAAGGGCTGCTAAAGTGAATCCTAACGGTCGCTGATAAAGCGGGAAGTAATACTATTATTTTGTCACGGAAAATCTTCGATCCGAATTCCTTTTATGTCCGTTTAGATCAACTGGAAGAAAAGCGTAAACAACCGGGTTTTTTTTTTTTTGTGTGTGTGTATCCTCTCGAACGATTTTATTTGCACAGCAGGACAAAAAAAAACACAATGTTTGCCAACTTGTCAATTTTTCACCCCGGCCCCAACAATTTTGAAATTAAATTTCCATTAGCCCGACTGCCGCATTGCAAACGTGCAAAATAGGCCATTAAAATTTATACGATGCAATAATAACTGCCATTTAATATAAACACTCATTAGCCAAACGTGTTTAGGTGAGCCCTGTCAATATTTTAACACCCGTTCAAAAAAAAAATTTAATATGCAAAAATCAACTTCCCAAATATTTTTTGGAGGGGGCTTTCCGGCACATGCAATCCAACGATTTTCCTCGCGTGAAAGCTTCGATTATTGGCGCAGTACAAACCTTCATTATTTTTAATTATCCTCAGCTATGAATGAAGTAATCAATCTTTCCTGGAATATCCGCGCAAAATTTTCCCGGTGGTTAGGATATCTATGGGTTCAATAAGGTTATTTAAAAAAAACCATGGGTGTATCACTACTTAAATAAAATAAATACAACAGAAAAATAATCATTCCAAGCAGGATATTCCTCACAATGTACAGTACTCTCATGCAGATAACATCTAGTTCTGGTCTGCTAATTATTTTACGCACGGAAATTACGCACGCAGATGCACCACTGCACTCATTACTCACTTGGGACATTCGGTGCCTCATTTTCTTCCCAGAAAGTCTCACAGAAAAAAAAAAAGGGTCAGCTCGACATGCACTGGTGGGAAAGTTAACATGTTCTCAACCCAACAACACTGCACTTTGCAATAATTTCGCAAAAAAAAAAGTTGCTTGCATATTTCCGTTCATCCAATAGCAATAAAAATAATGCGATTCATACAATCCCATTTTTGGGGGGGTATTGTTGAACATAAAGTCAGAATCCTACTCGCCAATGTAGGTCAAACGAGATTCATTCAATAGATGAAAACAATGTTGCGCACAGCCTCACTTCCAAGCCCCTCCCAAAATTCGCAGATTTATATCGCAGTCAGAAAACCAGGCGACATCTGCACATAGCTTGCGAATCGAACTTGTGGCGACCAACAAAAAAAAATGCATATTTTTTTCCCTCTCAAAAAGTTTTCTCTGGTACACACAACAGGGGGCTCCAGAAAATGGGTTCCAAGTCCAACCGAGTTCAGAATCGATTCCTTCGCAAAACAAGCACGGAAATAGACGCTTCAAGTAGCCCACCCTTCTCTTCAACTTTGTGTTTTTTTTTCCACCAGTGTAACCTCGCGATTCCCAACGGGTGGCCCATACGTGTGACCATAAACCACATTACCCCCACCCCGAAGAGACCACTCCGAAAAAAAGTCCAAAAAAAAGAGAGAGCCAATCCTCCTCCCACATCTTCCTTTCAGGAAATGCATGCTTCTCCAATCTCATCAATTTTTCAAGGCATATACGCCCCTAGAATTCCTCAGTCCCTGTCAACTTGCAGTATTCATGGCTTCCAAACGCCCCTCTACGCGTCTTACCCCTCCTTCCTCCACCACTATTCCTTCTGAAACATACAGGATGAGGAGGAGGTCATTCTGGACACTGGGGCTGAGATTTTTATATCGTTCCCGGGGAATCGATACTTGTCTGTAGGGGTTGCCGACAGCATCCCAATTCGACGTACGTGCACAGGGAAGTTGATATCGACGAGCGATACATGCTTTTTTTTTATTGGGCTATTGAAGGATGTCGTGGTTGCATATTGAACACTATATGCGACGCGATGAGATGATGAAGAGATCCTAAATTTATAATGGGTTACGACTGATAAGGGTGACCCCAAAAACTGTATGTTGTCGATATGGAGCATCTATTGCAACAGAATTCGGAAGGACTTTTGTAATGGGAGACCGAAATGTGGCAGGGGTAGGGGCACGCTGCACCGACATAACCCATTACCTAACCTTCCTTCTCGGCGGATCCATCACGCCTATCCTTCAGCGGATGCACGCCTATCCTTCAGTGGTGATGGGAGGGGGGGGGGGGCTTGCGTTTCTCCCGTGACCCCAAGAGCTTCGTCTACTGGTAGGGCCACCCAAGTCGGACATGCCTTTGAGAGAGGAGACGTTTCCTCTCTTCTTTTTCTTCGTTTCTCTTTCCATTTGTCGCACCTTTGTCTCTTCTATAGCCAGATAGCCATAGTCGCTTTGGCTTCTTCCTAATAAATCTAAACCTATCCTTCAGCGGATACAAGCCCTATCCTTCAGCGGATACAAGCCCTATTCTTCAGCGGATACAAGCCCTATTCTTCAGCGGATACAAGCCCTATTCTTCAGCGGATACACGCCTTGGAGAGAATAGGCAAAAGTCTCCCAATATGAAAGAGTAGCCCAGAATATTCTTCTGTTTGATGTGCAGATCAATTTACATATTCAGTGTTGGTAGTACTGTTGTCAACCACACGGTGTCAACATAGGGTTTTGTTCTGCACGAACACCCATTCATTTTTTTAAATAAAAAAGTGAATGACGAGCTTTTCAAACATTTTAAGCAAAATCGCACGTACATCATTGTTCAGAGAGTGTTAAGCAGATTTTTTCGGGCTCCCTTTGAGCTCTCTCTTTTTTTTATAATAGGTGCTAAACCCAGCAAGTGATCCTCCATTAAACCCATTTTACAGTTTCTATAACACAGACAAGAGCTTGCAGCCACAACAGAATTGCGCTGTAACATTTTTTTAAACACATTTCNCCCCCCCCCCCCCCCCAACATTTACTTCGATGGGCTGAATTAAAAATTGTTACACCGATATCGGCTTTTTCAGACCCTGTATTTCACTATTGGTATATCTCAAGGAATAATATATTACGCCTCTTTGTACACAGTTCTGGAAGTGACGAACAGCAATTTTCTAAGTAACTGTTCGAGAGTAAGTAAATAATAAGCTTAGTTCCTCCCGAAAAAATATAGTGTGAGAAAACAGACTCAAGTGTAACTTCCTCCATTTAAAAAGTTGCTTCTGACGCAATGTCTTTTTTCCAGCAGAGTTTTAAAATGTTACTTCCTGGACAACTAAATGTAATATTTCCAAGTTCAGTGCCGTTTCGCATGCATAATTCATGGAACCAGCGTCAGGAGGCAGTCTTCACACTCATTTATACATATACTTTTTCTCATCTCGCACTCAACAGTCATAACTTATATAAAATGCTCTGTATATGCACACATTTTAACTGCAACTGCACTTGTGTAAACCAAACATTACCGAACCCCTCACTACTTGCCGGTTAGCCATGCACCAGTAGATAAGCGCCCCCCAAAATTTTTATTTGCATATTTACACTCCGCCAAAAAAAAAGAGAGGGGGTGTTATCAAACGTGACAATCCGCCATTATTAACGCAAACGACGCGGTTAACCAGACAAGTTTTTCCCATCCAACCAACTCGACTCTTTCAAAAAAAAATCGGGTATACATAATTTGAGCTACAGGGTACATAAAAAGCGACAAACAGAAAAAAAAAAAAAATAGAGGCGCGGGGGTGTATATCCTAATTGGACAGATTGGACAGATGTGGAAATGCTGCCAAGAGAACTCTGCAAAAAAGTGCACACACAAACACCATGCAAAATGCAGCTCGATATATCTAACTGCAGATTCCCACTCTCCCCAAAACACCGAAATAAAAATAATAAAAAACACACAGTGGAGGCTATACAACACGCAAATTATTTTTTTTTGTTGGAGGAAAGTTAGCATTGGCGAAATTTGAACTTGTGGGCTGAGTTCAATTCTGGCCGGGGCTGGTAAAATTTGCAAGTCGACCTCATCGAATGGAGGGTTTTCCTCCGTGCTCTTTGATGGTGCTTTGCATGCACGGGGGCCAACTTTCCATCTATATAGAGGGTAGGTGTACAAAATATATATGCAGGCGCTTCTCTCTTCCTTCCTTTTTTTTTTAGAAAAAAAAGAGTGGGGGCGTAAGGATATATTTCGCATGTCAATTTCCATATTTTATGGGCATGTGGTCAGATATTTTGCACCTCAGGTCAGCTACTCGTTTGGGCAAAATGGATGCTTCCTTATTCAGAGAGACGAATGAGTAGGCCTGTCAAATAATTTGAGGGTTCATCCTGGGTATATTCATGGCACGGCAAGGAGGACCAGAGATGGTTTTTTTAAAACGAACGCAACCGAGTGCGCACCCACACTCGCGCAAGTCCGCATAGTTGCCACAGGTAGCCTCTATTTATTTTCTTATTTACCTTCTTGGGGGGACATGGTAGCCTCTAAGATTCGTTACAGAGCCTTGGCAACATCGCAAAATTCGGCCATATTGTTACCCCCCTCAAACGTATAGTGTTGGAAATAATTTGCGCGAACTGTGTTGCACTCATTTAAAAATTCATCTATAGCATTTAGGATGTAGAAGTTGCAATATTTCGGACAAGCTGGCAGAATTTCACATTTTAAAATATTGTTAAAATATGTAGACGCTGATTGGACGTACGGTGCAAAATTTTTGCATGGAAAACGTATTCAATTATGGCTACAATTTCGCTTAATCAAGACAGTCCACTAAATGAATTCAAAATGGAGCTTCCTTGCACCTTATCCCTTTCCAAGCAGCGTCTCAAAAAAGTCAAGGGTATTACTGGGTTTTTTTATGTATGAAAAAAAGGCGTCGTTGAAGACAAAAATGAATTCGTTTCCCAGGAGAACTTTATTTCATTTTCTTTTCTTGCCTAAGCCTCCTACTTCGTTTCTTTTATGAACTAAACTTCCGCCGTTCTGTTATTTCTGGGGCGACGTTTCTCTCTGGCGCTTGGTTTTCACTTTTTTTAAAAACTGTGGAAGAGGCCCATTGTGGCTGCGGAAACAACAACAAGGTTTGGCGGCAGCTGCTGATGCCATTTTAGCTTCTTTTCTATCATTTCGGCAAACATGAAAAAGAATTTTTACATCGGTAACTGAGTGACTATAGCTCCCCCCCTGTATAACTTGCCCTTTTAAAACTTCATCCCTATATATATGACTGGATCTATAAAATAATCACATCCGAGGAATTTTTCAAGGCTTTCCGAGCAATCAATCGCTCCAGAAGTTTTTTTCTTATATAGAAACGTCAAAAAGACGCGACTTCAAGCCGAAACCGCAAAAAAAAAATTGTGCCAAAGTCCGGCAGACTTTTAAAAAACATTCAAAACCTCGCAAAATTGGCTTGTACTTAAATCGCAAAAAAAAATCTGCGTTTTAAAGCACTTTCGGAAAATGGTAAACAACAGCGTAATGCCGGCAGCACTTTCAAACTCGCAATGAATTGTTTACTGCAGTTGCATAAGTGCATATGGTGCAATTCGGGACGTTTCCTCTTTGCGAAATATGGGGGTCCCAAAATATCAAAATATCCTCGTGTGAATGAATTCACATGAGAGGCAGCATCTGTCATAATAAGTCCGAGCACTGAATAAAAAAACCTCATATATAGCATTCTCCCAAACAGTCGCTTGGTAATTAAAATTTATAAGCTTTTTGCTCGCCGAAACATATCGTATACAGGCCCCCAATTATGAAGCCATGATCAATGACGCAATTATGTGCCCAACAGCGCAGTATCTTAATCGTGAGGCACTGCCTAAATCTGCGACATAATTGGACCTGGGAAAAGCAGTCTTTTCGGTTATGTCCTATATATGCAAGTTACTCACTGTATTGCGGACCACACTAATGGAGATGATACATTTTGCAAGAGTTTGCCTTGTATGCAGGTGGATGACTATGTGTTCCTAATTGAATATACAGTAGCGGAAGGTCTGATACTGTATTCGCGTTGAAGCAGCGGTTTCTATACTGGAATTCCAACTTGTAAAATTAGTTGTACTGTATGCGAAAGCAAACGTTTCAGTCAAACGCATCCTGATGCTATACAACCATCTGCACGCTACTTTTTTTAAAAAGAAGTATTCACCGCATAGCAATCCACAAAAGTCAATATCACAATCGGAATTTCAGAAACGCAATTCGATAATTCCTTCTTACATATTTCGTTCTGAGTGACAGCCCACAAAAAAGAACTCACTTTTAATAGGATTATTGATGACAATCGGATTCTTCCAGATCTTTGCATGGCAAGAAGAGCCTACATTTTGAATGCGCAATGTTGCTTTAGCCATTGGAATATGATATTGAATCCTGTGATTCTTCTTCTACAGTTTCAAGAGGTAATAACATGCGACTTTGTGCTGTATGACTTTACAGAATCCAACAGTACAATATTCCCCACAGACCACTGTTTCACTCGGTTCCTCTCATGCACCTGAATCAGTTCCGGTTCAATTAAGCTCCAACTGCACTATGACGTTGGCCTCTCCGGATTTTCGCATCTTAATCTAAACACCTAGCTTCTCTCGCCAACAAAAAAAAAAAAAACATCCAACCTTACTCAAACTTCAAGTCACGTCTGAACAGTACATTTGGGGCTCTCCGGCCGTCATTTTCAACTCCTGGCCCACCTGCAGCCTTCCAATTCCATTTGCAGTTGGTACGTGACATACAACCAACGCAATGTAACAATCAAACTCCGAGAAACATATACACATAGCAAATTCCTAATCAGCATTTCACCACAGGGGAGGAATCTGATCGAAATTCGTTACCACCAAATCGACCTTCTAACTTCTAAAAGATTGTGTAACTGAGTCTCCCTCGATGATATTTTTTGACTGCTTTTCTCCCGGACTATAAAACATGGCCGCTCCGGATACTATTTCACGGCGCCCGTCTATGAGTCCCGAGAGACCGGAGTCCCCGGATTACAAAGGGACCGTAAATTAAAACTCTCGTTGAATGTGGGGAGAAAATATACTTGTCGACCACGAAGACAAGCCTTTTTGACGCCCATATTTTTTTGAGGGGGGG